>CAUYPK010088171.1:0-38868 GCA_963574355.1 Loris lydekkerianus | reverse complement strand
CTTTTATGTTTACATGGATGGAGCTGGAAAATATTCTTCTTAGTAAAGTATCTCAAGAATGGAAGAAAAAGTACCCAATGTACTCAGTCCTACTATGAAACTAATTTATGGCTTTCACATGAAAGCTATAACCCAGTTACAACCTAAGAATAGGGGGAAGGGAAAAAGGGAGGGGAGGGAGGGAAGAGGGGGTAAAGGAGGGGAGGTAGGTGGTATTACACCTGCAGTGCATCTTACAAGGGTAAATGTGAAACTTAGTAAATGTAGAATGTAAATGTCTTAGCACAATAACTAAAAAAATGCCAGGAAGGCTATGTTAACCAGTGGGATGAAAATGTGTCAAACGGTCTATGAAGCTAGTGTATGATGCCCCGTGATCATATCAATGTACACAGCTATGATTTAATTTTAAAAAAATAAGTATTACATTAGGAAATGTCCTTTGGTATCAAATGATGAATATATTCCAATTTTATAGATGCAAGGAGAAAATATGTGAGATTTTATTTAACTTTGCATTGCTCTATGACTTTTTGTACACAAATTAGCCATAGCATAAGCTAAAACAGGGATGTACTTCTGAAAAGCAAGCAGCTGGAAAGCAAAAACCTCATGAACAGTATTTTAAAGCAATAATGCATGTGATGTTTGGAGACAGGTTTGGGATTTGAGTCCTGGCTTAATCAACATTTTCAATCTGTGCAAAAGTCAACAAGTTGTGCATTTTTTATTTATTTTTATATCCTTATCTATCAAGGAGGTGATAGTAGTACCTAACTGACAGGATTGCCTTGTGGTTCTATAAAGCACCTACCACAGGCCTGAGAAGGCCACCTAAGTGCTAGTGCTTACCATCACCAAGAAGTTCACAAAATCTTACCAGTTTTCATCAGCTCAGCCTGATCCGTTTCTCAATTATTGCAAAGGTCATCCTGTTTTCTAAAATTTAATGACAGATGCAATAGGTGAATGATGTTGTTAATACTAATTAATAACATGAATGGCCTTTGAATAAACAACTTTTTAAGCTCATTTAGACACAAGAAATTCTGAGGTGAGAATTAGGAAAGAGGTATGGACTGTAAAAGGTAAGGTTGAGAAAGATAGGGGATGATTTCTGAGAGGGATCTTCGAACTTTGTAAAGCCAGCAGATCCTCTACCACAGATTTAAATACAGATTTAAATACAGCACGTAGTATTCATATTATGGCTGCATAAACACTATAGACTCCACAGCTGGGGAGAACAGTGTTACCATTTAGGAATTCAAGCATAGGAATAGTTTTATCCACAAAACTAGTTTCATAAACAAAACAAGGATAATTTTAGTTGACATGTGATCAAAAATAAAACTCAAAATGGACAACAGGTGAAACTAATCTGATTTGAGCCTAGATAGAAGGAATAAATGAGATGATTATCTACGTAAAAATAACCAAGCTATAAGGTGAATAAAATCTCTATGGAGAGAGTATTCAAAGAGGTCAGACAAAGAGGTCCCAAAGCTGCGTTGGGAATGGGTTTTAGCAAAAGGAAACAGACTGGAAAGAGTATGGATAGGCTGTGTCTGGAAAGAGTATGGACAGGCTGTGTCCCTGTGCAAAACGTCAAGTAATATGATGGCTGAAGAGAAGTGATTAAAGAAAAGCCATTTGGTTTGTTGGTTACTCAGGAATGAAAACATTTTGATAAATCTAAAATAAAATTTGATATGCCAAGTAAAATGATAAATGTAAAATAATGGAGTATTTTTATGAATAAGGACACACAGTCACCCATTTCTGTGGGTAATAATGAGCATTTGTAAGAAGAGTTATTCAAAATGCATATTAAATAAGTTTGTGGTCTCGAACAAAGTTAATAAGAGAAGCACATTTTGAAATACAGAGCCCAAGTAATGTGGCAGCTAATGGACCATATAACATAAACAATGACCCCACATTTTGTGGTCACGGTTCCGTGATGTGGAAGTTTTGTTGGATAATGTGTGTCATGCTTGATTAAACACATGTACCTTTCTGTTTCTTGAATGTATATTTTCTATTTTTACTTCTTTGGTGAGACCTTCTATTTCCAGTGTAGTAATAATAAAAGAGACAAACGTTAGTAACAAATTTTGTGCCCCTGCTATATGCAAAGCACTTTTTTAAAGTACTTTATGTATATATGCTCCTTAAAAACCCTATCAGGTAGATTGCTGTTGCATTCATTTCATACAAGAGCAAACATATATGGAAATGTTACCTAACTTTCAAGCTAGATCACATATTTGATAAGTGGTAGAGACATAATTTATAACCCTGTATGAAATTACCCTACCAATGAAAGAAGAAAATTAGTCTAGGCCAACGATGTTTGCTGGAAATACAATGTGAGCCACGAGTGATATTAAATTCTCTAGTGATCACATTTAAAGAGTAAAAATAAACAGCTGAAACTGTACGTAGTCATGCATTTATTTTACCCAACTGCAAAATATCATTTTAATATGTAAAAAGTTTTGACATACTTTGCACTCTTTATTTCACACGAGGTCTTTGAAATCTTATGTCTATTTTTCCCTTACAGCCATACCCTGGTCTTCTCTAGCCACAATTCAAGGGATCAATAGTCACATGGCTCATGGCTGCTGAACAGGATGGCGCCACTCTCGGGCATACAGACAGTGCGAGAGGGTGAACACACATATGCAATATTTCATTTGTTTAATATTTGCCAAGTACTCCACTGACGGTCACTTTGTCATCTAATGTGAACATGATTGTTATACATTTCAAAGTGTTCAGGTGCTGTAAAATAGATTTCTGCATTGAATTCTTAGATTCATTGAATATATATTCTTTTTCTCTAACTATATGAATTCACCATAATAAGCATAGAATCCGTTTGTTTTCAAGAGCTCAAATATTCAGAAAATGCAACTTGGGCTTCAGAGTTATCTAATATAGTAGCCTCTACCTAAGTATAGCTGTTTAAAATTAATTAAAATGAAATGAAATGAAAATGTTAGATGTCAATCACATTAACTGCATTTCAATGTTCAATAGCTATACAGACCTAGCAGTAACTATTTGGGGCAAATGCAGATATGCAGCATTTATTCTGAGACTGGGAAATTTTTTCTAACCTTGAATGACAATATCTTCTTTTTTTTTTTTTTTACTTTGAAAGGCAGAATATGCATTTTAAATATTTTCAATAGCCTTTCTAAAAGGAATAAATTCACTTATATAGCATAGCCTTTCTAGTTCACCCTTAATATTCTGTTAGTGTTGCCAAGAATTTATTTAATTAGTTGTAAATCATCTTAAGAACTTTGCCACCAAACTGCAATGAAACAGCAAACTATTCTAACATTACAATTTAAAATGATCTAGAGTTCTCTCTCTCTCTTTTTTTTTTTTTTTGCAGTTTTTCTTTTTGGCCTGGACCAGGTTTGAACCCACCACCTCCAGTATATGGGGCCAGCGCCCTACACCTTTGAGCCACAGGCGCTGTCCTTTTTTATTTTTTTTTAACTGAACCTAGAGCAAAGCAGTAGGTGAGAGATTATCATGGTTTCACGTCTTGAAATTTAGGCCTCTTTAACAAGAATACTAGGCCCATGAATGAGGAATCTGCCCTCATCCCCTAATCTTATTCTCAAGACTGTATCTTGTAATCCTATTAGAGATAAAATTTCAAAATATAAATTTTAAGTAGTAAAGTTAAACAAAGGACAAATAGTAGGGAGTTTTATTTTCTATACACTGAGAGTCTTTCCAATGATTGCAAACCCTAACCACACATCCAAGACACAATTAGAAAGCCACTTACGTTAATCTAAGGTGCCTACTATCAAGATTTAAAGACTTAATACCAAAATTATTGAATTAGTAAATTGAATTACTAAATTCAATTTTTACAAGTAGATAAAACCACATAACATAGCTTTCCTGGAACATCATTGCTATATTAGATAGAGGTGTGAGAGGGAGACAGAGAAAGAAATAATTAAATTTGTATAAGGCATTAACTAAAAGTGGCTGCAATTGGGTGACAGGTGAAGAGCAGTAGCTGAATGAAAAGACTCTCCAATGATGAAATAAAAATCTCACAACTTTTACTTTGATACTGTTGCCATATATTGAATTAAAGTTATGTGACTAGCTAATTTAAAATGGCCCGGAACCTGTCAACCTTACTTAAGCATATGAGGGGCATAGATATCATAACATAGGTGTGTGTATTAAATATTTATGATTATGTGTGAATACATATGTATGATATAAAGGTATGAGAGATTTTTGAAATAATTGGGAAAAGTACACAGAATGAGTTGTTAGGAATAGTGAAAGCATTAAGGTCAAGAGAAGAAACAAGAGAGTAAAAATCAGTTGGAAAGGGATGCTGACAAAATAAGCAATAATAGTAATAAAAACAATAATAACATTTGTTGAAGAATTTCTATATTTTAATCACTGACTGATGAGTAAGATGCTTTCTGGAATGGTGTGCTCATATTAAGACAGCTAAGAGAAAAAGAGTGATCAGAATCAGGGACAATTGCAATGGCTAACAGCTCAGGGGAGATGTTAATCTCAGTTTATGGTTAGAAGAGCAAGATGTAGATCCTTGGAGCAAGGATCCAATATGTGTGTTTGTGTGTGTGCACACATGTGCATGTAAGAGAGTGAGAGGTCAACAATAAGCAAGGGTAGAAATAAGGTGTTTCAGTAAAAATAGAGAAAAGAAAAGGAAAAAATGATGAATTATACAAAATAAAATCGAGGATGGTCAAGAGTAGATTTCTCTTTTAAACTCACGACAAGTAAAGTCAGAACAGATCGTATAATATACTCAATGCATACTTGAAACATGAGTAATTTTTACCTGAGATAATCCTATTCTGGGCTAAAAATATAAAAAATGAACAAGATTTTAAATGTTTTTGTGCTATAAAAGATTTTTTACCTTATAGCAGGAATGTGTTGGAAGACTTGAAAGTTGAGAATTTTTGCAGTGAATCATTAAACAGACATTTAGTACGTAGACGTACACAGAGCGCTGGGATTTTTGTTTTGCTTTTATTAAAGGTAAAACGTTTGGGGCAATTTGAGTACATTTTTGTATTCTAGATGAGGGCAGGAAAATAAATTATTCAAAGCAAATATTGGTGAGAATCCCTGGCTGCTTGATGGTATCCTGTTTTTGTACTAGGCAATTTCTACTTTATTTGCCTTGTCTTTATGAAATATTTAACAGATGCATCATAGCTATTCTCAGTGGCTCAGTAATGAGTTTAGTAAATTTCCAAGCAACTAGAGTAATATCTCAGTATTTGAAAAGAGCAGGAATGTGTCAATGGCATGAATGCCTTAGAAACAAATCTATCACTCGTCATGTTCTACTGAACCTAAGAACACTTATGAAAGATGTGAATCTTAATTCCTTACCTTTTTGGCATGAAGCTCAAGATGTTTAAGTGTTGAATAATAATAACTTCAGGGTGCATCAGATTACTTTCATATCTAACAAACCAGAGAGAAATGATGCTTATGATTATGTGGAAAAGGTAAATGACTACAGAAAACTAAAGGTTGTATGTACACACACATACACACACACACACACACGGTGAGCTGGTGGTAAAAACATATAAAACTGAATAAGATAACTTTGCAAATACTTAATTTTGAAAGCAAATAAGCCATCAGAAAAAATTATTAACATGTTCCTATCATAATGTGTCAAGGCAATATACTGAGAGCTGCTTTTGCTATTACTCTGCATCAGGATGAGGGCGTGGTAGATAACATTTGCCTGTGTTTGGGTAAGTTTATCAGCATTTTCTTGTACCTTGGCTTATCAAGTGCTCCACAAGATCCTGGTTGTGCCAAGCTGAGGGAAGTTGCAACTTCTCATTGCAATTCCAAGCTCTTCCTACTCCACTCAAATCTGTGTAGTTTTCAAAGCTTTAAAAATGAAACATGCAAAATCCCCTAGTGCTAACATCTCCTCTTTTTCTATCTCCCCACAACATCATCTGACACCCATCAGTGTTGAGTTTTCAGTTTATAGCTCTTTCATCTCTGGTTACATTTATTTCTAAATATTTTTGATGTAAATTGGATTTTTTCCCATGATTTATTTTTCTGATAGCTCTTTTTGTATCCTGCAATTTTCCTATGTAGTTTTCTGTATAGAAGATTGCCATTTATATTAAGAACAATTTAACATCTTCTTTCCCAATTTGGATGCCTTTATTTCTTTGTCTTGCCTAATAGCTCTGGCGAGCACTAGCAGTACTCTTTCATAGAAGTGGTAGAAGGGCTATGCTTGCCTTGTTTCTAATCATAGAAGAAAAGCTTTAACTTTTCACCATCAGGTGTAACACTCTTTCAAACATGTATTATGGTACAGTTACCACATTCATTAACTAAAATAACACTGTCTTCAGTGTGGTTAACTAGAAGTCCTGATACAAGCATCATTAATATATGTGTCTTTAAACACTTTACTAGACTGTGGTCGCCACATTCATTCACACACACACAGACACAGTCAAAAAGAATGAGTTCTTAACTCGTTATTAAAACATGACAAAATGTTATATTACTAAGAAACTTTACCCTCTAGATGTATCATCTCTGTTTAAATAATTATGTGTGATACACGGATCAGTAGAAATTCAAGCCAGAAAAAGTTGTAAAAGAATATTACAGGTAGTAATTTAATACTAGCAATGCCTTCATTAAGCTAAGTGGAGGTTTGAATTAGGAAAACTACACAAGCTTTAATATATACATTTTTTGTAGCTCAGCAAAACTTGAAAGTAAGAGAATCACTTCTAAAATCCCAAATGTGTAACAACTAATGGTTATGTAAAATAACTTTTCTTCACAGTGTTAAGAAAGTCAGTGAACATTTAGTTGTAATAAAATAATGCACTATGTTAATAATAAAGTCCCTGATATGAATGTTAATAAAAGACACATGATTAATTTAATATCTCCTTGTACCATGTTTTGGGAAATGCTAAAAGATTAAAAAAAAAAAAAAAAACCTTGAAAATATTAGATAGAGAGCTAGAAATTCAGCTCTCCTAGGTGGGAAGGGCAAGGTACACCAGTCAAAACTCAGTGTGCTAACTGCGAAAGGACAGAGAGGACTCTCTAGCCCACAGGCCTACCAACAGGTACCATAGAGTCTTGAAGGTGACCTAGAACAGCCATATAGCTAATTATCATGTCATTAGCTTAAATCTACATTACAGTCCCCACCCACCATAGGTTTTCAGAGAGGCTGGTGGGAGATCCACACCTACAGCAAGACTCTCTGGTTCCAAGGTGACCTCTGATCTAAAAGATAGGCCCAGCAGGGGACGGTATAAAACAGAAACCCCAGACTAATTAAGGCCTTTCTCATTCTAACAGTGGAGGCCAGTCCTTGTCTGTGGCAAACCTATCTTGCTCTATATCCCCCTCTTTTTCTGTAAACCTATCTATCTCTTTTTCAATAAACTTTGTTTCACACTTGCCTTACTTTAGGGTGTTTCATCATTCTTTAAGTGCACCCTAAGAACTTAGGACACAGACAGATGCCTAAAACCCAACAATAGCACCTTCTTGTAATTGTAGATTAAGACACTCATTAAATTGATTTTTATGTAAGGCTGTCCCTGGGTTACGAACAAGACAGGTTCTATAGATTTATTCTCAAGTTGAGTTTGTACTTAAGTGGAACTGGTACATTTACCTATTACCTGTAATAGTCCCCATTCGTAAGCGCCAATCATACATCAACGGGATGTTTGTAACTCGGGGACTGCCTGTAATCATCATTCTTGTATCCAGTTACATTCTTGTATTCAGTCACATTTGAATTTTTTTGCTATAATTAAAAGACTTTTGCATCTGCTTATTTATTTCTTGGCTGTCATTTTTTTTAAAACTCAAAGATGCAATTCTCCTTTTTTTTTTTTTTTTCTTAATTTTTCAGTTGTTTTTCTCTTCTTGATTTGGAAGGTTAATTATGAAAGCTAGGACCACACATGTTTCTCTTAAAGTATTTTGAAATATCTGATCCCCAATGACAGAATCCCTGATTGAGCCTAAAAACAGCAGATAATTATGCCTAATTATATGTATGTATGTATGTATTAGCCTTTAGGGCAATAAAGACTATGACAGTATGTATTCACATGTGTTTTCAGGAGAAAAGGAACACCGACTTTGCTTTTCAAGGCCTGTCCTTTTCCTGTGACTTGGGAGGAAAGGGGGACTACTATTATTTCCAAGAGGTGAAAAGGATAAAACAAAGATTGTCAACATATTGGTAGTTTTTTTCAGTGCATTGGTAATTTCAAAAATGACAGATAAAAATGACAATGATGACTCTTAAAAATAGTAAATATTCTACAAAAATATACCAAGTCCTCTGACCTAAACACACACACACACTTGCATGCTCACGCACACAGTCCATGTACTGAAATTAGCTTGTACGGTTCCCTAGACTTCATTGTTCAATGCTCAGACATTTTGCAAAGAGCTTGTTCAAATCTTGATAGCTTGAAATTGACCAGGGTGAGAGTTTTATAGCACAGAAATTGTCAAATGCGTTAAATCAGATCTTTTTGTTTATTTGTTTTTAGTGTTAAAACCATGTTTTATCACTGTAGGGCTTTTATTTGCTTGCTTTTTTTCCTTACTTTCTGCTCTTCAATATTTTGGTTTGTTCTTTGGGAAAACAAAGAAAAGTGATTTATACCTTTCCTCCTTCTACATCTTAATTTTTTGTTGAAGTCAAAAAGACGGTGTATATTGTCATCTGTCTGCTTCATATTCTACTTTAAGAAAGAATACAGCAGATAAATCAATGTCCTTTTAATCTTTGTTGACTATGTTGATAAAAACGGAGTAACTATCAGTCATGGACAGAGCAACAGTGCTACTATGCATCTTTTCAAATGTAGCATAAGCCACAAGAAGAATAGAAAATTTCAGAAAATAACAGGAGGATTTTTTTTTTTAACACACATGCCTATTTCCAGTCTCTGTATATCTAAAAGAAAAAAGAAAAAAAAAAAAAAAAAAAACTTGGCTAACCATTAAATGGAATCCAACTTCTTTCCCCCTTTCGCCCCCACTTGGATTTACTCCAACTCATCTACTCCTTGTAACAGACTCTGCAACACCAGCCATTAACATTAATAAAGTTCCAAGTACCTGACTTTGCATGGGGGAGATAATTGGTGTCAGACAGAATGCAGAATCAGGTAAATAGCACATTTCCGATGTTGGTTGGACTTTTTCTCTCTTCTGACAATTTCCAGATCACATTGAGAAAAAAAGATATAAAAAGAAATAATTAGCTTATGTTTTTATCACTATTAACTCTTCACAAAATGTAATATCAACCAAACATAATCAGAACAATTATCTTATCTGCCAATGCTCACATGCCAGGTCTTCACACTACCTAATCTGCGGATCACTTGACATTGTTGTTTTTTATTCATACAGCAAATGCTGCTCTATCTTGTGTTTATATCTGTTTTTGACCTTCGCTAACTAATGTAGGCTTTAATGCAGTGGATAATACAGAAATGTCTTCCCCTCTTTGTGCCTCTAGTTCTTGGGAGAGCAAGAACATCTCACTGTTTCAAACATCTCACTGTTAGGCAATCTCTTTCTTCTGTTCCACCTTCTTTACTGACCCCGAAACTCATGAAGTCAATTGTTTTCTGGTTATAGTATCATTGTCTTCTCTTGAAAAGCAAAATCTACCTTCCTAAAACTGAAGTCATTACTTCTATATCCTTTATAGATCTCTTCCTCCATTTCCTCCTCAACAGATGTTCCCATTTTCTTTCTTGTAATGAGACAAGGCAGTTCAAAGACATCTTTAATTCTCTCCCTTGTTTGTTTAAAACCTCCATCCTATATTCCACATCAAATTATTTCTCAAATACGTCCTTCAGACTTTTCTGAATACTTACCATCTTCTCCACGCCATTGGATAATGTTAACGGTGACCTTCAAACTGGATTTCTTTAATTATATGTTTGTCTAATATATCTCCATCCTGCCATCAGATTGGTATTACCAGAATTATCTCCAAAGACTTCCAATTTGTTGTATCAAAAATTGTCTATACCACTCCATTGCTAGTGGAATAAACTTCTGGTGAGTCTTTGAAAGCATGCTGCATCCTCTTATCTGCTTCATTTTCAGCCTTATCCCTGAATTCCTCCATCTCTCTAATGACAGTTCCTCTTTTAGCTCCTTTTAGAGCATTTCTATTTCCCTAAAACGTTGTTGATGCTATCTCTGCATCTTGGAATTCCACCTGTTAGATCACCTGGTAAAGTCTTTGCAATTATTCGAAGCTCAACTCCAAATTATTAGTTTATTCAAATCAAGCTTTTTTCTTTTTCTTTTTTTTTTTTTAATTATCATTTTGTTTAAATGGTAAATTATCTTTTTTTTATAAACTTTATTCAAATTAATATGAGGGTACAATATGTAGGTTACATTGTTCTTTCTTCCAGAGCAGGTTCCATTTGTAGAAAAGCCCACGCCCAGGGGGCGTGTTATACATCCTCAAGCTTCTTTCTTGAAGAATTTTCCAGCATTCCTTTCTCTCAATAACTCTTGCCTGATGTTTACTATTATCCAAATCTGTCATTCTAATCTTTGTTTATTGTTTCTCGGAATTCTATCATCTTTCATTTCTGCAATTATATTAGTCATCTCAATATTTTTTTTTCTTTCAATTTTCAATAAAGAAATTCATTTCTGTGCATTTAGCAGCTGCCAAAATGCCTGACACTTAGGAGACACTTAGTAAGTTATACTTGAATTAATATATTGGAACATGAGTTTAGAAGAAGTAATTTGGCAAGTCTGGAGGCTTGAGTGCTGACATTTTTTGGAAGGATATTATTCTGTTTCATGTTTTATGGGACTGTCTGAAAATAAATACTAGCTTTTGTAGCCCCAGGTGAGAAGCAATTTGAATATTGAAGAATTTTGATTGATTTAGTTTTAATATTTTTTATCTCTCATTTAGAAGATGGGCTGAAAAAATACTTTCTTAAAAGCCATTTCTATACCTTTTTCTTTCTTGGCAGATACTCTATTAGAAATAGACTGGAGTTGAAATTTTATAAGATAGAATATACCATTAATCATTGATTGCATTTATTTTAAAAGCCTTTGACAGTTTTCTTTGAATGGAAACTGGGCTTCGAATACTCAGTTCATCTGCTTGGGAGGAGTGGAGAATTTTTTAAAAATCAATATAATTATGATAAATAGCAAGTACCTACTATGTACCAAACACTGTTGTATATACTTTATGTAAATTAATATGTTTAAATCTGAAAGCAATCACACAAGGCTTGTCACCGTAATGGAAACCTAGCCACACTTATTCTATATGCCATGCCTTTCCTTGCTATGCTTCGTTGGTTTTCTCTAATTTATCAGAGTATATGCAAAAGTAAATAGAATCAAATAAAACAAAAACTAAATTGAGGTATAAGAGCTCAACAAAACAGCAAATGAAGGAGATTAACTTTGACTAAAGGATCAGAAATTGATTCAGTGATGAGAAAACTACTTAGGGTACTCACACATGGGTCGTGCTCTGATGCTCAGAGGCAAATCATGGCCTCATAAATCTCTCTCTTCATGTTATGTATTCTTTTTTTTTTTTTTTTTTGCTGGACTATAACAGCATCTCCCATTCCTTCTATTATTGCCTTATCACATATCCTAGGCCCTCAAATACTCATCCCAACTATCTATTTCAGACTATAACTACATCAGTAAGCATTAACTCCTAGTTGGTGGCTTGGGTAAGAAGGTATATTCCCTTAATTTTATAAACAAAATGCTAGTCATTTAGCATTCTGAACTCAGTTCATTATTAACAGACAATGAAAACAGCCTAATATTGTAACCGTTTATAGAATCACAAGGACTTTCCTTCCCTCCAGAATACTTAAAGCTTTATTGTTCATGTTTTTTTTTTTTTTTGTGAATAAATATCCAGCTTTCTATGGATATTGCTTAATCATAGAAGTTATAAAACATTTATTTTAGTTCTGTTAAGTGATATGTAATAATATAAAAGAATGCACACACATTTGCTAATTCATTTATTTTAACTAGAATCTCAATAGGCTTACCCTCCTTTTAATAAATCTTCCAACGTTGACTAACCTTTGCTCTTCTCTACTATTACACAGCTTTGGTGAGGCCCTTCGCATTTGGGATGCATACGTTTAATTGAGGTGAGGGATGGTTTCCTGGAAAAGGACAGGAAGGATGAAATAAGAGCTAAAAAATTTGGCTTAGTTTTGAAGGATTGGTATTAACAATTAAAATTTATTTATTTCTTTATTTTCCAGCATTCAAAACACTAAAAGAGAGTGTGTGAGAGAGTTTGTGTGCATGTGGTTAGTGTGCACCCTTAGCAATGAGAGTTAGTGTTTTGTGTCAACTTGACTGAGCCATAGGATGCCCAGATAGTTGGTTAAACATGATCTCTGGATGTGTCCATGAAGATATTTCTGGAAGAAATTAGCATTTCAGTTGGTGACTGATAAAGTAGATGGCACCATCCGACCTGTCAAAGGCCTGAACAGAAGAAAAAGCTGAGGAAGTTGAGCTAACACTGCCTGCCTGCTTGAACTGAACATTGATCTTCTTATGCCTTCAGATCTCCCAATTTTCAGGCCTGTAGACCCAGACTGGCATCTGTATGTACTATCAGCTGTCTGTCTCTCAGGGACTTTGAACTATACCACCAGGGCTCTTAGGTCTCTGGCTTACAAACTGCAGACTGTGGAACATCTCAGCCTCTATAATCATGTGAGCCAGTACCTTATAAGAAAACTCTTCTTGAATATTAATAACTAGATATAGATCTATTGTCTCTATTATATCCCATAAGATGTAACATATTGGCATAACTTGCCATAACTTATTGGAGATATTAATATATAACATATAATATACACACACATTATGCAAAGAGTGCCCAAGAATACATGCACATTTAAGAGATGTTATATATGTATGACTTTAAAAAATAAAAAAGCACTATTTATTATTAAGTTACTGACCTATTCAAAACCTTCAGTCCAGTCTGAATTTATTTACAGATATATATTATTTGTTTTTTATTTATTGCAGGCATTGATGCATTTATGGGGTACAGTGTACTGATATGATATACGTTGTGAAATGCTTACATTGAACTGATTAACACATTCATCACCTCACTTACTTATTTGTTGTGGTAAGACAATAATACTCTTTTCTTAATAGCTTTGAAATGTACCATTGCATCATGCACATTA
Organism: Loris lydekkerianus; assembly: GCA_963574355.1. Lineage (NCBI taxonomy): Eukaryota > Metazoa > Chordata > Mammalia > Primates > Lorisidae > Loris > Loris lydekkerianus. The sequence goes on along the minus strand of CAUYPK010088171.1, from coordinate 25,513 downwards.
GCTGAGGTTCCCCCAAATACCCTCCCTCTTCCCGGCCTTCCCCCGCCCCTCCCTTGTCCCTCCTCTTCCCTTCTACTTTCTGGACTATAGTTATGTTTTACCATTTGTATGAATGTGTAGGTGATTATATATTGATTTCATAGTAGTACTGAGTACATTGGATTCTTTTTTTCCCCATTCTTGAGATATTTTACTAAGAAGAATATGTGTTACTTGTGAACTGAATATACCATTACTGGTCAAGTGTACCCAGACATACTGTACACATCCATTTTACCTGTAATTTCTATACTTTTCAGGAATGATTGACTTTATTTTCAACAAGATCTCTAAATATGTGTATGCATTTTTTGGCACCCTATGTGTGTACATTGTGTGTGTGTGTGTGTGTGTGCATGTGCAATCCAAGCTACAAAGTTTTTGCTATAAACTGCAATCCAAGCTACATTTTTTTTTTTTTTGAAAAATTCCTTTTGCATGTTTAAACTTATTTTTTTCAATTTTGTGAAAATGCATTCTATTTTGAATTTCTACCAGCACAAAATTAAAAGGGACCAGAATGCTGAGTCTACCTCTGGTCCTCAGAACTCTACATTGTGGGAAGGTTTTCAGAGAGCTAATGCAACAGAGAGCTAATGGAATCAATTCTAAGAATACAGCCAAGAAAAGTAGAACAAAGCATTCAATCCCCCCCCCCCCCATTGACTTGCACAGCTGTGCTTCACCAGGACAACACAGACAAATCAAAGATGATTTGAGTCCTGTCATCCAAGAAAGAATTAAATCAAATAGCAAGGATAATCATGGCACTCAGTGCTGTTATAAGTGCTTCTATTAGAGTTCATTGATCTATCCTTGGGTACACTTTTTCAAAACATAGCCCATTATACATCACCCTTACAAAGGTTCTCATCAACTTAAAATTCTATTGGCTGAGTATAGGTTTTATGTAAGCAGGCAATGAGTAACACTTCACAGCATAAGTGTTATGTCTTTATGTTAACTTGGTTTATGTTTGACACTTTCATATTCTTTGTGTACTGTTCAATTTCTTTGCCTACTCTGGTCAATTACTTCTTTATATTAACTGAGGCAACTGTTGACATGCATTTGGATAATGTATTGGTTACTGTAATTTATATTATATGCAATATATAATTATATACAGTGTGGCCATAACACTAGTGTGAAATTTAAAATAGTTGTATTAAAATAGAAGTAACAAATTCTGGTACTATTACTAAAAGTGTTTTATAGAAGATTGAAACTCAGAAATGAATTCATGTGAGATAACTCAGCCAAAATTTGACATCTTCACTCCTTTCAATCTTACGTTCTTTCCAACTTTTGTTTTGTCCTTGGCATTTATCTAATCATCCTATTTCTCCTAGCCACCTTCCTTCTCTATTATCTATACCTATCATATTAAAGTTATATAACTTTACTCACAGCTATGCTCCACTGTTTTAACAGGATTGAATGAGAAACTCATTGGAAAAAACTTAAGCCTTTCAGACCCAACCAATTTTCTATTGAATGATTTATCTACATTCAATTGTTCATGCCTTTTTACTTTAATTACAGAAGTGTTCATCTTCCTGATTAACTAATTATTCTGTCTATGCTTCTAATTTATGCCCCTCTGCCAATTTTGTTCCCTTGTGCCCTTGTTCCCTTGTTCCCTTGTTCTCTTCTTTTCTTTTTCTCTGTCACTGTTTGAATTTTCCAAGCAGACTTTGAAACTCTGGTGTTTGAATTCAGTAAGTTTTCTGAATTATGCTCTGAGATCAATGTGTATGAAAGATGAAGTAAACAGGATTACACAGTGAGAGAAATTAAACCGCGATATAGTGCCTACAAACCTTCGGCACATTTTACAGGTGCTGGAGAATTGGGCTGGCCCTTCAAAGTCATTTCACTTGAGTAGGGGGTTAAGTTTTTCCTTTCATTAAACAGTTGTGGGATGTCTGTTGACTCATGGGAATATGAACTTCCCTCAGTGATGCACAAATTTGGAGGACAGACTCCTTTCTGAGTTACGGCAAGCAATGCTTATGGTGGCTCAGGGTGTACCTTAGTGTCCACCATACTCTGTGTCTCTTGTCAGAACCTTTTTTCCAGTTCTTGATTACAAAGAAAAAAGAGGGGAAGGAATCTCCATTTTTTCCTAAGTATTCTTCTAGTTGCCATACTAATTCTCATCTTTCTCAAATTGCTAATTTTATTTTTCTCAGATTTATTGAGGTATAGTTGACAATTAATTGTGTATATTTAAGTTATATAATCTAATGATTTACTATATGCATACATTGTAAAATTTTAACACAACTAAGCTCATGAACATAACCATTGCTTCACATAGTTGCATATGCATTTGGCTAATATATTGGCTATTATAATTTATATTACATACAATATACAATTATATACAGAGTGGCCATAATGTTTGATTCTCTTTCTTTTCTTTCTCCTTTTACTGCTCCTGTTCCTGCTTTTTCTTCTTCTTCCAAAGTGGGAACACTTGAGATCAACCACCCCTCTTAGCATATTTCAAGTTTGCAATGCACTAGTACTGCCCAGAGTCATGTTGTTACATCTCCAGAACTTATTCATCTTGTAGAACTGAAACTTAATATGTTGTCATCAACATCTTCCCACTTCTCCTTAACTCCAGTCCCTGGTTACCATCATTGCACTCTCTGTTTCTGGGAATGTGAGATTGTGCAGTATTTATCTGTCTTCACCTGTCTTATTTCATTATCATAATGTCCTTCAGGTTCATTCATGTTGTTGTAAATGAGTAGCCACATTCAGAAGAATGAAATTGGACCCTTACCTCATACCTTATGCAAAAACAACTCTAAATGGATTAAAAGCTAGGACTTGAAACCTGAAACCATAAAATTACTAGTGGAAATCTAAGAAGAAAATATTTTTGACATTTATTTAGGTAATTATTTTTTAGTATGACATTAAAATCACATGCAACAAAAGAAAAAATAGACAAATGAGATTACATCAAACTAAAGAGTTTCTCCACAGCACAGGGAACAATCAACAGTGGGAAGGCAGTGTATGGAATGGGAGAAAGTATTTGCAAATCACACATCACTGTTTTAATATCTAAAATACGTAGTATGTAAGAATCTCCTACAACTCAAAGTCAAAAAACAAACACCCTCATTAAGAGGGGCAAAGAGCTTGGGACAGTGGTGTGTACCTGTCATCTCAGATACGCAGGAAACTGAGGAAAGAGGGTTGTTTAGCTGAAGAGTTTAAGGCCAGCCTGTGAAAGTCTTTCTCAAGAAAGACTTGAGACTTCATATCGTAACACACCACATACACACACAGCAAATGACCCAAATAGAAATTTCTTGGAAGTACATTCAAGTAGTCAGCAGGTATACGAAAAGGCATTGACTCCCTATTTAACAAATGGTGCTGGGTAAACTGGCTGATGACCTGCAGAAGACTGAAACTAGATCCCTACTTTTCACCATAAACAAAAATTGATTTTCACTGGATAAAAGATTTAGACTTAAGAGATGAAATTATAATGATACTAGAAGAGAGTGTGAGGAAAACACTTGAAGAAATCAGCCTGGGAGAATATTTTATGAGGTGAACTACCCCCTCACTCTGGACAATGGAAGCAACACCAAAAATACATTATTCGGCTCGGATCTGATCAAACTAAAAAGCTTCTACACAGCCAAGAGCACAGTAAGTAAAGCAAACAGACAGCCCTCAGAATGGGAGAAGATTTTTGCGGGTTATGATTGTGACAAAGGTCTGATAAGTGAGAATCCACAGAGAACTCAAACTAAGCAATAAGAAAAGAACAAATAACCCCATTTTTCTATAAGAGCAAGGGATTTGAACGGAAACTTCTCTGAAGAAGATAGGTGCATGGCCTATAAACACATCAAAAAATGCTCATCATCTTTATTCATCAGAGAAATGCAAATTAAAACCACTTTGAGGTATCATCTAACTCCAGTAAAATTAGCCCACATAACAAAATCCCAAAACTACAGATGTTGGCATGGAAGCAGAGGGAACACTTCTACACTGCTGGTGGAAATGCAAGCTAATACAGTTTTTTTGGAAAGAAGTTTGGAGAATACTCAAGGAACTAAAAGTAGACCTACCATTTATTCCTGTAATTCCTCTATTAGCCATATATCCAGGTGATCAAAAATCATTTTACAAGAAGGCATTTGACTAGAATGTTTATTGCAGCCCAACTCATAATTTCCAACACATGGAAACCAGTCCAAGTGCCCATCGACCCACAAATGGATTAAAAAATTGTGGTATATGTACACCATGGAATACTATACAGCCATAAAAATGAAGCTGGAACATATTCTTCTTAAGAAAGTATGTCAAGAATTAGGAAAAAAAGTATTCAGTGTACTCAGTACTACTATGAAATCAATATATAATCACCTACACATTCATACAAATGGTAAAACATAACTATAGTTCAGAAAGTTGGAAGAAAGAGGAGAGAGGGGAGGGAAGAGGAGAGGCTAGGAGGATGGTGGGTATATGGTTGAACCTCACCTAATGTGCATGCTGCAATGGCACATTTCAAAACTATAAGAAAAGATATTGTCTTATCACAACAAATAAGTAAGTGAGGTGATGGATGTGTTAACTGGTTTGATGTAAGCATTTCACATTGTATATCAGATTAGTACACTGAAGCATAAATGCATCAATGTACACATTTGTGATTTAATAAAAGAATAAAATTTTTTTTAAACAAGGTATTGTAGTTCCCAAATCATCAAGAAAACGTAGATCAAAACCACACTCAGATATAATTCACACCCATTAGAATAGATATTATCAGAAAGATAAGTGTTGGTGAGAATGTGAAGAAAGTGGAACCCTGTACAATGTTAGTAAGAATTTAAGTTAATGCAGCCATTATGGAAATAGTATGGAGGTTCCTCAAACAATTAAAAATAGAATTACCTTGTGATTTATCCATTCAATTCCTGAATATATATATATATGAAATAAAATAGTCTTTTGAAAAGATAACTGCACTCCCATGTTTATTCCAGATTTCCTTAAACAGCTAAGTTTAAACAACTATTCTCTTTTTTTCCCTTTTCACTTCTTAATTTTCATAATAATATTATTATATGTGTTATATTAAGGCTTTTGTGAATTGATACTCTAATAGCTGTGAAATATACTTTTATTATTTTCAAACCTATACCTCTCCCTGAGTAGTCTCTACTTTGTTTTTGGTTTTGTTTTTGTCAAGTCAGATGTGATCTATATTATTTTTTTTAAGTTGTAATTATTATGGTTACATAATAGTTGTATATATTTACGTGGCACATGTGATATTTTGACACAGTCATATATAATGTGTAACAATTAAATCAGGGTGACCGGGGTATCCATCATCTCAAGTATTTATTATTTCTTTGTATAAGGAACATTCCAATTCCATCCTTTTAGTTGTTTTGGAGTACAAAGTATAATATAACTTATTGTTGATCATAGATACTTTGTTGCACTAACAAATCTTGTTCATTATATCTAACTATATTTTGCACCCATTAACCATCCCCAATTTCTCTCCACCTCCCTAGCACCCTCCCAGCCTCTGGTAACCATGATTTTACTTTCTGTCTCGATGAGGTGAATTTTCTTCATTTTTACTGTCCACATATCAGTGTGTGGAAGCCGTCTTTCTGTGCCTGGCTTACTTCAGTTCACATAATGTTTTACAATTCCATCATGTTGTTGCACATGGCAGGATTTCATTGTTTTTTATGGTTGAACAATATTCCATCGTGCATATATACATTTCATTTATCCATTGATGGCCATTGTGATAGATTCCAACTCTTGGCTAAAGTGAATAGTGCTGTAACAAATATGGGAGTGCAGACATTCTTTTTATATACTGATTTTCTTTCTTTTGGAAGTCTACCTAGCTCTGAGATTCCTGGGTCATATGGTGGTTCTGCTTTTAGTTTTGTGAAGAACTGCCATACTGTTCTCAACAGTGATCGCACTAATTTACATTTCCACCAACAGCGTACAAGTTGTTGCACAACTTTTCCAGCATTTGTTGTTGCCTGTCTCTTTGCTACAATCCATTTTAACTGGGATGAGAAGGTATCTGATTGTAGTTTTGATGTTGAGTATTTTTTCATATACCTTTGGGTCATTTGTGTGTCTTCCTTTGAGAAATGTCTATTCAGAGCTATTGTCCATTTTTTAGTTATATCATTTGATTTTTTCCTATTGAGTTTCTGAGGCTCCCTATATATACTAGTTATAAATCCCTTGTTCGATGGATAATTTACAAATATTTTCTCGCATTCTCTTGGTTCTCTTTTCACTTTGTCGAGTTTTTCCTTTGATACGCCAAAGATTTTTAGCTTTATAGGATCTAATTTCTCTATTTTTGCTTTGGTTGTTTATGCTTATAAGGTATGACTCAAGAAATCATTGCCCAGACAAACATCCTGGAACATTTCCCCAATGTTCATTTAGTAGTTTCATTTCTTAGATTTAAATATTTAATCCATTTTGATTACTTTACTTTTGAGTACTTTACTGTTCTGTGTATTATTTTTTATATGTTCATCTTATATGCTGACCACATGAAAGTCATTTCAAATATCAATTATTATAGAGATAATTTGTAACATTGGTACCAAATGATATATTGATTGAATCTTTTTATTTGTAAGAATATATCTACTGGCCTATTAAAAAGGACTAACCAAACAGCTGTTAGCAAATGCCCATTTTGACTTCTTCAAAGATCTTCAAAGCATCAATCTCATTGATCCTTATGTTGTTCCTAAACTTATTTTCATGTGTCACATCAATTCACTGATAATCAAGTCAGAAATAAAATCATTCTCTTAAGTAAACATGAAATAATTTTATGTTTGTCTAGTCTTATTTTTAGAAGATTGTGGCAATGTGAAGTCAGTCACATGGAAGATTTGAAAGTCAGACCTTGAGATAGGCACATATATTTACTTGCAAAAGAGAGCAATTGAGAAGTACAGAAATAAGAAGTTATATAGCTAGTTCAATTTCATGTATCAGCTAAGAGTGTGCTAATAGGTGAGAACCTTCATCCCTCTGGTCTCAGCTCCTGTTCTCCCCATGTGAGCATTCCACAGATAAATGGCATGGTCCATGTCAGTCCCTGGAGCACCTTGGCTAGCCCTGTACAAAAGAAGCTGTGGGAAATATATATGTCCATTCAAGGAAAGAACAAGATAGAGACTGTTCTTCAAAATCTCTGCTTTACTCATATCAGCTTTCTTCTTCATTTCTTGTTTATTTCAATATATATGAAGTTATTCCTGATTAGGAGAAAGTCAATGAAATCATTTGTCTCATTAAGGGTATACAAAGGACACACACCTTTTTCTCTTCCCTGAAACTTAAATTTTCTAAGTCTTTCACTGCAATAAATAATGATGTTTACTTCATAGACAAAATTTTTACTATGAAAATATATCTTTTCTCTGTGGAACTGGTGTGTGGTAGAAGAAAGATAATTGATGTAGGTGCTAAAAAATTGTACATTTAAAACTGTTTTTTCTAGTTTGTAAGTTGTGTTTCCTTGGACATTTTATTTTTTATTTCCATTAGGTTTTTCACTGTTTTAATCTAAAATATTGCCTATTTATGAGGTATAGGATTGTTTGAGGAAATAGTTTTTGTAACAAGTGTAAAGCAGATAGCAAACAGGAATATTAATTAGCCTTCTTTAACCTCACTGCTGCCCATGGCCCATGTACCACACTAAACATAAACTTTATTAACATATTTTTTGTCAATAAATCATATCTAAAAAATCATAGAGCATTACTTTCAACTTCTGTAAGAGAACTGACATCCTGTAGGGAAACTTTCAATCATAGTCCATTAAAACAGTACAACCTATTTCTGTCAAGTCTGAGGAATGCTGCTCTGCTGCTCTTTTGATGATTTAAAGTCAATGGTCTCTTTAATATGTGCTTAATATCTTTGGGCTCCTCCACAGCTGCCTCTGAGTAAAGCAGGAGAACCCATTCATCAAGGCACCCTGACGTATGGTTTCAGAAAGACAGGGAGGGTTCAGAGGGCTTATTCTGACTCCGATTTATAATCTGCTCTTCCCTCAGATAACGTGAAAAGTTCTGATATATTTTTAATATTGTCATTCTTTCTGGTCAAAAAGATTATCCTATGAATAATGAGTATTTCTTATAATTTTCAGGAACAACTGGGGACTAAACATGCATATTATTTTCAAAGAGTCCATTCTCAATTAACTGTGACCTAAATTTAAGATCTGTGTAAAAAAAAAAAAAAATTGTCATGTCACTTCCTGACCATTTTAAACATGATTGATGCATTCTCTAAAATTCAGCATGTGTATGCTTATGACTGTGTGGATTCTGAATATTTCACTCTACCTTCCCATCAACATTAACTGACTGTAATGGCCTTAGAATCTGGCTTCAATTTAGTCACCGTCTGAGGATTCAGTCTGATTTTTAAAAATATGTGAAGATCTAAGAGATTAAGTTGAATTTTATGCCATTTTTTGTTTGTGCTAGAAAAAAGTCTTCAAACTTGTCTAATGTTGTATGTCTATCCATTCTCAAATTTTGCTTATTTTCTTCATTTCTGGAATGAAATTTTAATCAATATTTACCTAACACTACACTCGCACTTGTATTTGACACCTCTCTGCCCCATATGTTGTAGGGCTATTATATTGTGTTCTATTCTTTGCACTGTGGTGTTCATGAAGTGATAGCATTGTAGTTTTATTTTCCACACAAAACTTTGAACATAATATATCTATGTTTCAAAGACAGAGACTACAGATGTAACCCAAGCAGACAGGAGGTAACACAATGAAAATTTTTCACTTTACCAGAAAAGCAACTCAGCCGTGTGTCCTGCTGATGGAGAATCTCTAATCAGGTTTTGCACAGAGCAGATCACGGCCCAAGGGGAGCCATGTCAAAGTGCTAGGGGGAAGCATTTCCTCAAAATGGTACCTGAAATTTCCTTCTTAATACCAAATATGCATTCTGAATTTAAACATACAATTAATTAAGGGACACATGCCTTCTAGGAGCAGAATCAAAATGAGCAAGTCATCTTATGGGCCCATTAATTTGGAACATTTGGTGAACTCAAGAGCACATAACCTCTGAGCCAGTCACCAGTGGGAAGCAGCTCAAAATTGGGATGGGGAGATTTTAATGTAAGTGATGTTCAGTGTTTTGAGTAATAACCATGAAAGGACATTCCGTCTGTTGACTAGTCACTCAATTTGCAATAACACTCTCGCAGGCTGCTAATGTAAATGTGAAAGCCTGGCATTATAAACTCAATTTTAAACAGGCCTATGTCTACTGGAAATGTCTGTACTGAAGGGCATGTACAATTATGTGCCACAACAACACAGCAATATCATAATAGCAAAAACATCTAACAACTAAAATTACCATGCCCATAAAATTTATAATGGCATTTTCATAAGATGTCATATTCTACAACAATAAAAATGATATACCAATATACATAACAATTGGGAAAAAATTCATACATATAATTAAAGAAAGAATCAGACATTTTTATAAAATTAAAAATGTCTAAACCTATCTTACATTATTTAAGGTTACATGTTTATGAAGTAAAATCCTGAAGCAATGCTGATAAATATTTTCTATTTAATCATATAAAAATGCAGAGGCCAGATTACTGGTAATCTTTTTGGGTAGAAGGGAAGTGATTGAAAGGAGAAATTGAAGAATTTGGGGATGTAGTGATTACTATTTTATTAGATGTTGTGCTCAGCTAGTATTCCCAGTTTTTGGCTACATCATTGAACTGGATATGAGTGAGCTGAACTTTTCTAAATGTGTGATACCGTTGATATATTCAAAGTTTAAAGCATTTTCATTAAAAAATTCTTTCAGTGCTGGTGATTAGTCCATAAACAGTTTGCACCCACTGGGGAACAATGAAACCAAACAAGAATACAGAAGAAAGGAGTATTAAGTTAAATCTCCTATTTAATGTTATATAGTTGGCATCTAATAGTTTATATAAATCCTGTGTGTGTGTGTGGTGTGTGCGTGCATGCATATGTGTATACATTAACGGCACATCTTGGTATCACAATCGCTGAACCATTTGTAGTTTATTGCAAATTTACGGCCATTTAGAACTAAATGCTATCATAACACCACTGCATTAAGTAATCTGTGTGGCCCAACCATTTCACAAAATTATATTGTGAATTAATTTTCATATACAGTATAAAGAAAACATCTTATGACCCCACATTTTACCTAAATTGAAATGGGACTTGATATAATCTGCTTTTTCACTGATACATGTGGAACTTTGCCAGTGTTCCCTGACTGACATGACAGTTGACATTCATAAACTTTTGATATGTTTATTTTCATTTAATTTTTATTCTCTGAAAAAGGAATTAAGTATGGCTCAAAATAGAAGGAAAAAAAGCCCTTAGAGAAATAGAGTCCACTTAGTGTCAGGTTTTCAGGGATAGGGTTAGGAGAGCAGTGAGTCTGACACTGATATTTTATTGCCCTTGACCTTGCATTGTTTGTGAATCACATCCATATTTATGTCTGCTGGCTTTCCTTTCTCAGGGGCATCTAATCTCTACGTATGGCCTCCCTATCTCAGCATCTCTTATTGACTTTTCTAATCTTATTATTTCTGCTGATATTTACTCTGCATGTCATTTTTGCTTCCACACCAATACACATTGATATTCACCCCTGAGGAGTATTTGTATTAGCAGCCTAAACAAATGAAATTAGGAACGAAAGGTGGTCAGGCCTTGATCCTGACTGAACAAAAGAGCAAACACCTCTTTGGAGGGCATCGGCAAAGAATTTAAACTGAGATCAGTATCTAAACACTATTGAGAGCAGAGACTCAAAACCTATTTTTAGTTTGTTTGGTCATATTTTGATCGTTAAGAAGTTCTCTGCTTAAATCTTCAGAGAAATCAACAAATAAAAATCTTACCTGTGATAAAACCAGAAATCACAGTGTTTTGTTTTTAACATTTTGGTGTAGAGGAAAGGCTATTCTCTTTGGAATTGAATAGAATTCAATTCTATTGAATTGAATTAGAGGTCAAATCTAAGCTCCTTAATTTACAGGAGTGTTATCATACCAAAGCCCAAGTTCAGGTGCATTTATCTATGAAACAAAGATAGTGATCCTTGAGAGTTTATCTTTAGACTTTAAGATTTTAGATGCAATCTGTCCTGTGCTTTTTGTCTTAAATTAACTATTACTTATTATTATATGGCTATTATTACTTTGATATTAATTTATTGTTGTTGTCTTGACTGCCTAATTCATTTGATACTCCTAACCTCTATTTTTTTTTTTTTTTTTTAATTTCAGGTTATTGTTAGGGTAGAAACAACCAAATCACAATATTTGAATTTGTTAGATAGAGTCCCTCCTGCAGTTATGTTCTGAACCAAAAAGGTGTGACATAACACCCGGACATTGGGCCCATTCGATGGAAGCACCCAGAACCCTACTCCTCTCTCTATTCTCCCTTATTCCCTCTCCCCCAACTTGAATTGAAATGAGTTTTTCTCCTATGTGGGAGTGAATTAGATCATCTACTGGCTTCATATTAGTATTGAGTACATTGGATTTTAGCTCTTCCATTCTCGTGATAATTTACTAAGAAGAATGTGTTCCACCTCCATTCAGGTTAGTATAAAAGATATGAAGTCGCCATCTTTTTCATGGCTTAATAGTATTCCATGGTATGCATATACCACAGTTTGTTCATCCATTCCTGAGTTGATGGGCATTTAAGCTGTTTCCACATCTTGACAATTGCATATTGAGCTGCGATAAATAGTCTAGTGCAAATGTCCTTATGGTAAAGGGATTTTTTTTTCTTCTGGGTGCCTCAGTAATGGGATTTGCAGGATAAAATGAAAGGTCTAGTTTGAGTTCTTTGAGGATTCTTCATACTTCCTTCCAAAAACATTGTATTAGTTTGCAGTCCCACCAGCAGTGTTAAAGTTTTCTCTTCTCTCCACATTCATGCCAGCATCTGCAGCTTTGAGACTTGCAATGTGGGCCATTCTCACTAGGTTAGGTGATATCTCAGGGTGGTTTTGATTTGCATTGATCTGATGATTAGGGATGATGAGCATTATTTTTATATGTTTGTTAGCCATTTGTCTGTCTTCCTCAGAGAAGGTTCTGTTCAGTTCTCTTGCCCAGTGATAGATGGGCTTGTTAGCTCTTTTTTTGTTGATTAATCTGAGCTCTCTACAAATCCTAGTTATCAAGCCTTTGTCAGATTTGTAATATGCAAAATATATTTTCCCATTCTGAAGGCTGTCTATTTGCTTTGATTGTTGTGTCCTTAAATGTGAACAAGCTTTTAAGTTTAATTAAGTCCTATTTGTTAATTTTTGTTGTTGCAATTACCACAGAAGTCTTCTTTATAAACTCTTTCCCCAGGCCGACATCGTCAAGAGTTTTCCCACACTTTCTTCTAGGATTTTAATAATTTCCTGCCTTAGATTTACATCTCTTATCCATCTTGAATCAAATTTTGTGAAAGTTGTTAGAGGTGCAGGTCAAGTTTCAGTCTTTTACATGTGGTTATCCAGTTCTCCCAGCATCCCTATTCTCTAGTTCTGATCATTTCTGATCATCTCTGTCCCAGCAAGAGGGAAAATCTCAGGAATTTTCACTCTTTTTGCAGTTGGTGTGGAAGAGGCATTGGCTTCCCAAGGCTCTCATACTCTAAGTTAATGGAGAAATAACAGATACATGACTTGCAAATAGTTCCTCCAGTCTATGATTGTCTTTTCATCCCTTCAACAGAATTGTTTGAGGAGCAGATGTCCTACTATTCATAAACCTTTAACTTTGTCTACTAAGTTCAGTTAATCAACTTGTTTCTTTATTTGTCATGTTTTTGGTGTTGTGTTGAAGAAAATTTAGTGTCAGTCAAGGCGACAAAGCTCTCCTATGCTTTTATGTAGAAGTTCATGTTTTTCGAACTTAGTCTTAGGTCTATGATATATTGTGAATTAATTTTTATATATGGAGTGAGGTGTGGATCCAAATTTTTAGGATTAGAAATTGCCATATGGACTTTTAAGTGTTTCACCAAAGTTCATGGAAAAGGCCATCTTTTGTTCAATAAAAGGACTATGCACTATTGTAGAAATTGATTATCCCACACACAACTCTTCTTCTGGAGTATGTGTTCTGTTCCGTTGATCTGTCTGTATATCTTTATGCCACGCTCATACTCTCTTGATTATTACAATGTTCATGCTCTCACTTTGTCCTTTTTCAGTTGCTTTCACCTGCTCCAATTTCTTTGCATTTTCATATGAATTTAGAAATGGATTGTCATTTTGGCCAGGTGCGGTGGCTCACACCTGTAGGCCTAGCACTCTGGGAGAATGAGGCAGGTGGATCACCTGAGCTTATGAGTTCAAGACCAGCCTGACCTAGAGTGAGACCCCCCCCATCTCTTAAAAAAAATAGCTGGGCATTGTGGCAAATGCCTGTAGTCCCAGCTACTCAGAAGATTGAGGCAAAGGGATTATTTGAGCCCAAAAGTTTGAGGTTGCTGGGAGCTGTGATGCCACCGCATTCTATCGAGCACAACAAAGTAAGACCACTGTCTCAAAATAATTATAAAGAAAAAGAAATAAATTGTCTTTTTTTATAGAACTACTTGCTATAATCATGATTGAAATTGTATTGAATCTATAAGTCAGGTTAGGGAGAAATAATAGCTTTAAAATACTGGTACCTTTTAACCAAATAATATAACCCTCTGTTTATTTAGAACTTAAAAAAATTATTTTTTTCAAATGTACTTTGTAGTTCTCAGTTCACAAGTTTTTCCTACCTTTTGGCAAATTTATTCTCAAGTATTTCATGTTTTTGATGTTACTTTATTTTGTATTGCCTATGTACATTGTGGATTTTTCTTTGCTAGAATATAGAAATTGATTTTGGCATGTTCGTCTTATTTGTGAAAAATGTTATAAACTTATTATTTCTAGAAGCTTTTTTGTGCTTTCATCAAAGTTTTTACATAATCATATCATCTATTAAGCAAATAATTTTTCCTTATTTCTAGCCAATCTGTATTTTTTAAATAAATTTTCTTTTTCTTGCCTTATTGAGCTGGCTAAAATCCTCTCTATACTATTCAAAGTAAGTGGAGAAAATGAATATATTTGGCTTGTCCTGATATTTGGAAGAAAGCTTTCAGTCTCTTACTATGGTATGCATTATTAGCCCAGGTTTTGGTGCATATTCTTTATTGAGTTGAAGAATTTCTCTTCTAGTTCTCATTTATTGTTTTTATCATATAAGTGGGTTGGATTTTGTCAAATGATTTTCTGTATCTACTGGAAAACCGTATAGTTTTTCTTTTGTTAAAATGCTAAATTATTTCATTGATTTTTTTTTTTATCATGATCAACTACAGTTGGTCATGATATTTAACATTTTATATAGGGTTGGATTTGATTTGCTATAATTAGTTTCAATTTTTTTTAATAATGTTATGAAAAATACTGGTCTTTTTTTTTTTTTTTTTTCTTGCAAACACTTTTTCTGGTTCTGACAGTTGGGTAATAAAGGTCATGCCATAATACTTTTATAGAGCAGCAAAGTAGCTCGAGGTAGTCACCCAAATAATTGAAGAAAACAAGTAAGGTTTTGGTAAGAAAAATAAAGTATTTATTAATGGCCTTCACAGCAAGCAAGGCCCCATTCTAGTGGCTTCAGGCATCAGGAAAGCACAGCTTCTGGGTTTTATATATAACTTGGAGGAGTACTAACAATTTCTTGGCAGTCTACCAGGGTCTTGCTTAACTCTGTTCTCAAACAGCCCACCTGAAAGGACTTAACAACCTACCTGCAGAGTCTTCGTAACAACCCACCTGCAAAGTCTTAGTAACAATCCACCTGCAAGTCTTACTCAGCCTAATTCCCATAATAGCTCAGGGTATTTGGACTGACCCAGACCAGTCCAAAACAGCCTAAACCACATTCTTCAACTGTCCTACTCAAATCTAGGGAGCTACCCAATAGTTTGGTGAGTATTTCTCCTTTTCAATACTCTAGAATATTAGTGTAGCACTGGCATTATCTGTTAGTCAAATAATGGTAGAATTCACTACTGAAGACATCTGGGTAAGAAGTTTTCTTTGTGAGAATTATTTTAAATATAAATTTGATTTAATAAATAGGACTATTTGTGTTTTCTAACTTTTTAATGAACTATAGGAGTTCTATATGTCAAGGAATTTATCCATTTTATCTAAATTATCTAATATATTGACAACAATTATTCATAATATGTCCTCAAACTTATGTAATATATTGACAAAAATTATTCATAATATGTCCTCATTATCCTTTCTAAATTTTTATATCTGTAGTGATGTTATTGTTTTATTTCTTATTCTGTTAATTTTTAAGTTTTATCTTCTTATCCTAATCAGTTTGTTTATGAGTTTATTAATTTTATTAATGAGTTCACTAATATGAGTTTATTAATTTTATTAATATCCCTAAGAAACTAGCATTCATTTACATTAATTATCTCTATTGTTTTTCTGCTTTTTGTTTAATTTACTTTTTGCTATGACTTTTAAAATTATAAATCTTGTTACCTTTGTATTTTTTTTTATTTTTGTCTTTGTTCCTTTTTTTTTTTTTTTTTCAGTTTCTTAAAATGGAAGCTGAGGTCATTGATTTGTGACTTTTCTTTATTTCTAATACTTCATTGGTTACTCTGTATTTTTCTATAAGCACTACTTTAGTAGCATCCCATAAATATTTATTGGTTGTGTTTTTATATTGAGTTTCAAGTATTTTCTAACATTCTTTTTTTTCTTTCACTCATAAGTGAATTACAAGTATGTCAACTTGGAGAGGATATATTATGTGTAAATCCCTTTAAATTTATTATGATTTGTTTTCTGGCACAGAAAACAGGCTATCTTTGTAAATATTCCATGTACACTTTAAAAGAGACTACTATTGATAAATGTCAGTTATCTTAAGACAGTTGATAGTACTATTCAAATTTTTCATGTTATATTCATTATCTTTCTACTTATTCTATCAATTATTAAGGAAAGGGTATTAAAACTTCTGACTATTATTTGTAGATTTGTCAAGTTTTCCCTATAGGCCTCAGAATTAATGAGATGTGTCTAAAAGCCTTGCCTGTTAAAGCTTTTCCTTTGGCTGTTATCACTGTACTTTTAACAGTAAGTGAAATCTATATAACAGACTTATAGCCAAATGAATCTTGCCAAAATATAAAAATAAATGCAAAACATAAACTAAATTTTAATTAGAAACTTTGTCATATTGGAAATTTTGAATATCCATCCAATCTTCTGCCATTTTTATGCTTATTTAAATAAAGTGTATAATTAAAAATTCTAATTTGGTCTGTGGGACATTCTATTTAAAAGGAGAAACTTAAGAACATAAAATTTATATCTATGTATTCATGTCATAATATTTACCCATCTAGTTGTGCTTCACTGGTGGTTTTGAATGTTTTTCAGAATCCCACACTTCTGTGCCTGCTAAGTGGCCATTAACTATTCGTTCTACTCTCCTTTCTTTGTCTTGTGTAATGTATGTAGATTCTGCAGAGTACAAGACAAATAAAAAATAAAACAAACAATGGAAACCTTTCATCTAGAATTATTTATGGCAAACTTAGATACTGGCAGTTACTAGAAAGCATGCATTCATTATACCCAGTGAAAATCATCTTCAACCTATATTTCTGTACTTAAACACATTATCAAACAATAATCGATCAAATAAGGTATATATTTTTTACCTATATAATAGATCAAGAAAATATTATCAGATACAGAGGTGTAATAATTTGTCTCATAAGGATTTTCTTTAAAAGTTTGAAAACTGTTAAAAAACAGAGTCCTTCTCAAACAAGACAAACCACTTGATTCAGAAAACAAGTGCTTCATTGCATAAGGCTAGTGAGTACAAATTCCATCTTGATAAGGCTACACAAATTCTTGAGTGAAACCAGCCCATATAAAAGCACAGTAGGTAGGGATGTAGGGGTGGGTAGTGGGTGGTGGGTGGCTCTGATAGGCATGATAAAGGAAAACCGGGAATTTAACTTGGAAAAAAAATATTAAACCAATCTGTTTCAGCATTTAAAAAACAATTTAATGGAAATTTACAAAGTGAAGCAAACAAAAAGGAGGAAATTACTAATCATATAACCCAGTTACATCTGCTGGGTTATTTAGAATAAATCAGGCTCATGAAAGACTAGAAGATGGCAGCATTCTTAAATGGCTTGACTTCCTGCTGACTGTGGAGTCAAGAGCAGTGATGGGGCACAGAGGAAAGAGGCTCCATGAAGACCTGTGTGTCTATACCTGATCTCAGCAGAAACTTTCTTCATTTTAAGAGCAATAAAGAGACACAGCAGAATTTTCTTAATATGCTTCATTTTAAATTTTAAATTTAAGTATTTAATTTTTCTCCTGGCTTCATGCTGTTTAGTGTGTTGAATGAGACTTTCTCCCTTGGTTAAATTTTGTTCTGTTGTCATTTGTTTTGTTGCTGTCATCAGCATCAGCATCATTATCATGTCTTGCTTTTTGGTTTGTAGTAGTATCTCTTATTGCCAAACGTACTTCATTACATATACATGACTTCAGTAAAATGAGGAGGTAATACATTCATGCCCCATATCAATCAGTATCATGAGAAACATGACAAAAATGAAATAGAGAGAGAAAGGGAGAAAGAAGAGAGAAACTTTACAGGTCATTTTTCAAGTTGAAGTCTAATACATTTAGAAATTAAAATTAAAAAATATAATATAAATATTATATCTCCTTGAAAACTAGAAAAAACTATTTACATAAATATTGAGTCAGATAAAAAATAAAATAAAAATGAAATGTCTATTAACACATTTTCTCATACTAGACCTGATTTAGATTATTTCACTGGCCATTTGTCTATATTCTTTTGAAAAGCTTCTGTTCTTGTCTTTTGCCAACAATTTGGAGGGAAATAGAGACCATTATTCTAAACGATGTATCAAAAGAATGGAAAGACAAACACCAGTTGTACTTGCTATTAAATTGGAACTAACCAATGAGCACACGTAGGCATAAAACTCAGTGGAAATCAAGAAGATGGGAACGGGTGGGGGCAACTTGAAAAAATTCACCTAATAGGTACAATGAACACTACCTTGGTGATGGGCACACTTAAAACCCTGACTCAAGCATAACAAGAACAATATATGTAACAAAAACATCTGTTCCCCATAATATTTTGAAATTTAAGTAAACAAATAAAAAATTATCTCACACTGAAAATATTTGGTGCAATGCAAATGCTTTCTGTTCTCAGAAATAGAACAGAATTTAATCAATATGTAACTACCAAAAAGGAAAAAGATAACAAGAAAATTCAAGGCTAGTTTAAGTAATTATATTTTTAGAAAGGAAGCCATAAAGATAGAATCGAGATAAATCTGAATTTAATAACATATAAGAACATATTTAGAAATAATTAATTTAAAAACTGTTACTGAAATATGACAAAATGTATATAAAACTGAGCAAAAACAAAAGAAGAAAAGCAAAAATGTGAACAATGAAAGAAGAACCTTAAGTTTAGAAAATGTAAGGACAAAGGAAATACTTCTCTTCCCACTTTATGGTGAGAAATTTGAAAGCCGTTTGGATAAGGTGTCCTAGAAAATACAAACTTCTTCAATTGGCCAACAAAAAATGAAAAATATTTAATAGGCAAATTATAAAGATAAAAATTTGGAAAGATTTATGGAGCCCAGATATTTCAAGTGGAGCAGAGACAAGTTGGGTCTGACTTGAGGTCATGTTTACTCTTACGAAGAATAACAATATCATGCACGTTTTTATAGACCCTTGGAAGAACGTGAATACTCTCCAAGGAACTTGCTGTTATCAGCCTAACTTTATTTTTTTTTTATCAGACTAACTTTAATGTCCATATATAGAGTAATATAAATTTTGTCAAGGTTGCCTATAAATGTAGACACAAACCGTTTTTAAAAATATGCTAGAAAATAGAGTCCTATAAAAAATTTCAACAGAAAACCCTATACTTTCATTAGAACTTATACCATGAATGCAAATGCAGCTTCATTCATAATCAGGAGATTACAACACAATTTTTTTCATCACCTAATTAAAGAAAAAGTTTTGATTATGTTATAATAATATATATGTGAAATACAGTTATTATAATTCAACAACCATCACAAATTCTTAATTAAAACGTCAAGTAAAATAAGAACAGAATGAAAATATTTAAATGCCAGCAGCACTACTATTCATTGATAAAATGCAATCAATATGAGAACTCAGCTATGCAGGGAGGCCAGCAATTCATGGTTGTAATGGTCATCACTTGTTTGTATTCAACTACTATTCTTATTCTGCTCCTACAAAATGTGTTTCCTACACTCATATGCTTGTGGGTTTCCAGAGAGTTTTGGCCAACGGGGTATAGTCACAAATGAAGTAGAAAGAAGCAGTCTGGTGGCTGCACCTCCTGTGCTCCCACATTGTGAATTCAATTTCTCTGCCTTTGTTTTCTGTTTTATTTTATTTTTTTTAATTTTAAACAATTTTTATTATTCAAACACACCCAAATCATTTCATGAGATGTTGGTAGGTATTAAATGGAGAAAGAGTTCTCATTTAAATTCAGGACACTCCAAGTTAACAAACTCAAGCAGCTTTACTAAAGGACTTCTTAGTATTTTTAATGTGTTAAAGTATTTTGTGAATCTCCAAGTGGGGCTCATAGCACTTGTGTTAGTGAGTTTGGGCTGTTACATCAAAGCACTGCAAACTGTGTGGTTTACAAACAGCAGAACCTATTTCTCAACAGTTCTGGACCTGCCTTTGTTTGGAGATCACCTCTTCCCTCTTACCCTCCAGCTCTAGAGACAACAGTGAGGTCCATTAATGCTCAGTTTCTGAGTTGCTTTACTATTCTTTCTGGCTTTTCAGCCCTTTCATTTGTACGATGTACATAACTGATCCTCTGTATTAAATTTCCAGATTTAAAATTCTACATTACAGCTTCTAATCTGGGCTAATTTTGAGAAAATGCTTATCACTTTTTTTGTTTGTTTTGAAAATTCTTCTAAGAACATTAAGGAAGGATATAAAATTATCTGTTAAAATAAATACTTTTAAAACTTAAAATTAAAATCTTTCTTTTCTTGATGTGGTTAGATACCTATAAAGCTCAAATAAATGTAATGAAAACACATTAGACTTAAGAGATTAGGTAAGTTGGCATATGAATGTTAAATATATAAAAGCCAGTAGCTTTCATATAATAGCAAATATATCCTAAAAACAGACTGAAGGGGAAAATCTATTTGAATACACACACACACATACACACACACACACACACACACACGTGTATATATGTATAACCCTTTCCCACAGTTTCAGAAACTTGATTTCCTTTGGGATGTGATCTTATATCCTCTATTTCTTCTTAATTAATTCACTCTATTCTATTTATTTCTCTTAATGTATTCCCTGCCTCAAGGGAATAAAGATAACCTCATTTTTTTCTAACTAGTCACTCGTTGGTCAAATACTTAAAAGTATTATGAAATATTATTGAATACAAAATATATATGGATAATGAACCAGGCTAAATGAACAACTGCTCTCACCTATGTACAATTATTTTGTACAATTATTTTGTAATCTTCTACTACGCTCTAGTTTCTGTTAAAAATCACTATTTCTTGAGCTAAAGAATCCTTCTTCCATCCCGTGTGCAGTTAAAGAAACCCCTAGTTACTGCATTGAAAAACTAAACCATTAGATTTAGTGTATTTTTACTCTACAAAAATTCATCCAGGCTGTGTAAAATGTCCAGCTCAGGGAGACTTCTTCAGTGAAATTTATTTTATTATTTATTTATTTACATGAGGTCTTGCTCTGTTGTTGGGCTCACAGCAACCTCAATCTCTTGAGCTCAAGTGATTCCCTTGCCTTGGGCTCAGGAGTAGCTGTGGCTACAGGAATTGTCACCACCCCCAGCTACTCTTTCTATGTTCAGTAGGGATGGGGTCTTTCTTTTGCTCAGGTTGGCCTTGAATGTCTGACCTCAAGGGATCCTCCCACCTCACTCTCCTAGAGGACTAAGATTACAGGTGTAAAACCTGTAGGATTACAGGTGTCTGGCCCTGATCTGATATTTTAATTAAAGACTAAAAAGTATATGGTCAAAATCATGGCTCTTTCCTAAATAATCACCTCTTAACTGGGAACACTCAACTATATTTTTAAAAAAGCCATCTGTCTAGTTGCTCTGTTAAAAAAAAAGTGAGAGTTTCTGATCTACAAGCTCTTCTCAGAAATTTCTAAATAATTTATGTATTTCCTGTTCTGCTTGATGAAATCTTGTCAAAAACTCACCAGTTTTTTAATCTTAGCTAGTTGTTCCCGTTTCCTACTTGCTCATCTTTTTTCTGCCTTTTGCCACCTGTTCTTTTTCCAAATTCACCACTCGACTCTGTCACTTGACTGACTTAATTTTTTCCTTCTTTTTTTCCTTAGAATATCTTTTAGTTCTTATTTCTCGACTATGTACCTCTCCTGATATTAGTATATTAAACTTGCTCTCCATTTTAGGATTCCAACTTGAATGGAAGAAATACTGTATTAGAGAACATTTAAAACAAATTACGTGATTATTTTATTGAACTTTTATTCAAGTGGTCTTTTTCCTGAAATGTGATAGTTGTGATTTAATTCTTTTTTTTTTTTTTTTTTTTTGTTTGTTTGTTTTTACTGGATTTTAAGCACGGTACAATCATCACTAAGTATCTGCAGGGATTAATTCCAGGACCTCTTAGGTTTCCACAAAAATCCCTTATATAATTGGCATAGTATTTGCATATTCTCCTGTATCACTCACATTCTCCTGTGTTCTTCGAATCATCTCTAGATTACTTATAATATGTGATATAAAGTAAATGCTACATAAGCAGTTATACTGTATTTTAAAATTTATTTATTTATTTTTAATTGTTGGGGATTCATTGAGGGTACAATAAGCCAGGTTACACTGTTAAAATTTATTTTTATTAAGGCACAGGATCAATTATAATCACAAATGGTATATTTTAGATGGTACTCTTTGAACTATACTTTTTTTTAAATAGATGAGTTCTATATAAAATATCATGTCCATTTTTCTGCTGTAAATAATGAGGAATTTAGCTTTAAAAATGATAATTTACATAAAACAATATGGATTAGTCTCAAATACACTATGCTAAGTAAAAGAAGCTGGTTAGAGAAAAAAACCAAAACAAACCAAATAAAAAACCCCCTCCATTTTGTATATTTTCATTTGTGATATATTCTTTCAATTATATAACTATAGGGACAGAAAGCCAGACCAGCAATTGCCCCGTGTGAATAAAATGAAAAACAGTAATAGAAAGACAGTAATAGATACATATGCATCCACGCTTTGGTTGTTATAACATAAACTGAAATCTACAAGGGAAAAAAAACTCAACGTGAAATATAAATATGGTGAAAAAGAACGTTATCTTTCTGGAAATAACTTAATCCCTCTGTTTCATACAGTGTTTCTAAGCAATTAAATTTTTCTCTTGTAAACACACTTCATATATCTTAAAAGCTCCTTCCTTTCAGTATGCTTCAGTAATATTCTACTGTAGCTAGCTGTCATGGAAAAATTTCTATTGCCAAAAGAAAATTATCAATTTGCCTTATTGCTAAAGCAGATTTATGTTACAATCATCTTTCTCTCTCAAGTTTATGATATTCAAGTACTCAATTTATTTTAAACTTCATAAGAATGTTTTTTTTTTTTTTCCCATTGCAATTTAAGGCCTGTCCACATAGATCACAAGAAAGAAGTCATATATAATCATAAGTCCTTGAGGAGGCACAGCTAGCATTTCTAACACAGAGAATAAAGTATTTATGTGTTTAGTGTACACTATAAGGAAACATCACTGCTTGAAATTGGTGTATTCAGGAGATCTATTTCATCCAGGCTAAGTTTAGGGAGAGGGTGTGATTCCAAATATTGATCAATTTCCTTCACATTGTCAAATTTCTGGGCATAGAGTTTCTGGTAGTATTCCGAGATGATCTCTTGTATATCTGTGGCATCAGTTATTTCCCCTTTATCATTTCTGATTGAGGTTACTAGAGATTTTACTTTTCTGTTTCCATTTAGTCTGGCCAAAGATTTATTTTGTTTATTCTTTCAGAAAACCAACTCCTTGTTTCATTGATTTTCTGAATGATTCTTTTGTTTTTAATGTTATTGATCTTTGATTTAATTTGGATATTTCTTTTCTTCTACTGGGTTTAGCCTTAGATTGTTCTTTTCCAATTCTATAAGATGGCTTATGAGTTTGTTGATGTGCTCTCTTTCTGTTTTTCAAATGTAGGCATCTAAAGCGATAAGTTTTCCTCTCAAAATTGCTTTTGCAGTATCCCACAAGTTTTGGTAGCTTGTGTTGTCATTGTTGTTATGCTCAAGGAAGTTAATGATTTCCTCTTTTATTTCTTTCTGCACCCAACTGTCATTCAACAGAAGGTTGTTTAATTTTCATGCCTTTACGTGGGGTTGAACTTTTTTGTTGGAGTTGAGTTCCACCCTTAGTGCCTTGTGGTCTGAGAAGATACAAGGTAAAATTTCAATTCTTTTTATTCTGTTGATATTTGTTTTGTGTCCCAGGATATGATCAATTTTGGAGAATGTTCCATGGGGCAATGAGAAGAATGTATATTCTTTATTATTGGGATGAAGTGTTCTATATGCGTCTATCAAGCACAGTTGTTCTGGGGTCTCATTTAAGTCCCTTATATCTTTCTTTAATTTCTATTTAGAGGATCTGTCCAGCTCTGTAAGAGAAGTGTTAAAGTCCCCTGTTATTATGGTATTATGGGATATCATATTGCTCAGACTAAGGTCTGTTTTAAGAATCTGGGAGCATTTAAATTGGGAGCATAAATACTTAGAATTGAAACGTCTTCTTGTTGTATTTTTCCTTTGATGAATATAAAATGACCATCTTTGTCTTTTTGACTTTAGTTGCTTTAAATCCACATGTATCTGAAAATAAGATTGCAATTCCTCTTTTCTTCTGAATTCCATTTGCCTGAAAAATTGTCTTTTAACCCTTAACTCAGAGTTTTAATTTGTCTTTTGAAGCTAGGTGTGTTGCCTGCAGACAGCAAATGGATGGCTTGAGTTTTTTAACCCAGTCAGCCACTCTATGTATCTTCAGTGGGGAATTCAAGCCATAACATTTATTGAGATAACTGATAAGTGTGGTAGTGTTCTATTCATCTTATTTTGTGAGAGTCCATTAGTTTTACCTTTTGCATCAGTGTGGAAGTTAGGTCCTTTAAATTGCTGAGTTCTTACTTTGCTGATGATCCATTGTGACGGTCAGTGTGTAGAATCAGTTGAAGTATTTCCTGTAGAGCTGGTCTTGTTGTGGAGAATTTCCTCAGTGCTTGTATATCAGTGAATCATTTGATTTCTTTGTCAATTTTAAAGCTTAGCTTAGCAGGGTACAAAATTCTGGGCTGGAGATTGTTCTGTTTAAGTAGATTAAAGGTAGATGACCATTGTCTTCTTGCTTGGAAAGTTTCATTAGAGAAGTCTGTAGTCACTCTGATGGATTTGCTCCTGTAGGTCAACTGGCGCTTACTTCTGGCAGCTTGCAGAATCTTTTCTTTTGTCTTGACTTTGGACAGGTTCATCACAGTGTGTCTTGGGGAAGTTCAGTTAGATTTGAGGAAACCTGGGGTCCAATATCTCAATGAAAACAGTGTGTCAGAATCTTTGGTGATATTTTGGAAATTTTCTTTAATAATATTCTCTAGTATGGCTTTCATTCCTCTGGGGCATTTTTCTTCCTCTTCTGGGATTCCTATAACTCGTACTTTGGAATGCTTCATAAGGTCACATAATTCTGACAGTGAATGTTCTGCTTTCTCTCTCTTATTTTTTGCCTCTTTTAGTATGTGAGTTATCTCAAGAACTTTGTCTTCTACCTCTGAAATTCTTTCTTTTGCATGGTCTAACCTGTTGCTGATACTTTCCATTGCATTTTTAACTTCCCTAATTGACTGCTTCAGTTCCTTCAGCTCTGCTATATCCTTTCTATATTCTTCATATTGTTCATCTCTTATCTGATTCTGTTTTTGGATTTCCTTTTGGTTATTTTCCACTTTATTAGCAGTTTCCTTCATTGTTTCCATCATTTCCTTCATTGTTTTCATCATGTGTATTCTAAATTCCCTTTCTGTCATTTCTAACATTTCTTTATTGGTGGAATCCTCTG
>CAUYPK010088170.1:0-33395 GCA_963574355.1 Loris lydekkerianus | reverse complement strand
AGGGAGTTCTGGTTGTGGAACTGGCTCTTGTGTGTGACACACCAGATCCAGCAAGAGGGCAGGAGGTGGTGTGCACGGTTCTGGGAGTGCCTTGTGCCCAGTGACTTTGGCACAGAGAGCCCAAGGCTCCAGCAGTCTCTGGCCAAGAGAAGGGCTCTGTGCATAGGCAGGCAGGGCTCCAGAGGGCACGCAGCTATTGGAGGACTGGAGGGCCAGTCCCTGGCCAAATGAACGGGCAGGGAGGTTAGGAAGACACAGGAGGGGGGACATAGGGTTGTGCAGCTCCTGCAGTTCCTGGTGAGGGAATGCGGAGGTCCGGTGGGTGCGGGTCACCGGTCGGAAGTCGTTGCACAGCTCTTATGGAGGTCCGGGCAGTGCCAAGCCTAGGTGTTTGAGGTTGCTATGAGCTGTGACGTCATGGCACTCTACCCAGGGCAACATCCTGAGGCTCCAGTGTGCCAAAGCCGTATCAGGATTAAGGGTGTAAGGCAACTCAGACCCCGCCTTTAGGCTGCTCAGTCACTAGCTTACTTTGTCCCGCCTGATTCTTGCTCTGGGACCCTGAGGGCAGAGCTTGCCAGGGCAGTTTTCTCCCAATGGCTTCCTGCACCCAGCTCAGTGGTTCAGTCTGGGACCCCAGACAATGCTCAAAGTTCCCCGCACTCCTGCTCAAGCTCTCCCCAAGGCAGTTCAACTGAGTGCCAAGTCTAAAAACACCAAAACATTTCACAGGTAAGGCCTTTTTGGTTTGCAGTCTCACTGTTGCTTGTACTTACAGTTGCCGGCGTGATTAGGTTGATCGAACACACGCAACCACTTGCCAGTTTTCCACTGTTTTGTCCTCCTCTTGGGGTCCAGAAGTCCCTTTCTGGCTTCCTGTATCCTCAAAGGGATGATTATAGGCAGATCCCACCAGCCAGAGATGTCTGGAGTCTTGTCTCCCCAGACTCACCGTGCCCAGTTGCAGGGAAGCTGTTACTCGGCCGCCATTTTTAATCCCAATGTCAAAGTAGTTCTGATGTGCATTTCTCTGATGATTAAAGATGATGAGCATTTTTTCATATGTCTGTAGGCTGTGCACCTGTGTTCTTCAGAGAAGTTTCTCTTTAATTCCCTTGCACAGCCTGTGCTGGGATCACTTGTTTTCTTGCTTATACACTTGAGTTCTCTGTGGATTCTGGTTATTAAACCTTTGGCAGACACATACCTGCAAACATTGTCTCCCATTCTAAGGGCTGTCTGCTTGCTTTACTTACTGTGTTCTTGGCTGTGCAGAAGCTTTTTAGTTTGATCAGGTCCAAGTAGTGTATTTTTAAACCTGGTTCAATTGCCCGAGGGGTCCTCCTCATAAAATACTCGCCCAGACCGATTTTTTCAAGTGTTTTCCCTGAACTCTCTTCTAGTATTTTTATAGTTTCATGTCTTAAGTTTAAATCTTTAATCCAGTGAGAGTCTATCTTAGTTAATGGTGAAAGTTGTGGGTCCAGTTTCAGTCTTCTACAGGTTGCCAGCCAGTTTACCCAGCACCATTTGTTAGATAGGGAATCTTTTCCCCACTGAATGTTTTTAATTGGCTTGTCAATGATTAAATAACGGTTAGTAGCTGGATTCATCTCTTTGTTCTCTATTCTTTTCCAGAAATCTACTTCTCTGTTTTTGTGCCAGTACTATTCTGTTTTGATCACTATCGATTTATATTTTAGTCTGAGGTCTGGTAGCATGATTCCTTCTGCTTTGTTTTTATTTCTGAGTAGTGTCTTGGCTATTTGAGACTTTTAATGATTCCATATAAAATGAAGTATTATTTTTTCAAGATCTTTAAAGTATGACAGTGGAGCTTTAATAGGGATTGCATTAAAAGTGCATATTGCTTTGGGTAGTATAGACATTTTAACAATGTTGTTTCTTTCCAGCCATGAGCATGGTATGTTTTTCCATTTGTTAACATTTTCAGCTATTTCTTTTCTTAGAGTTTCATAGTTCTCTTTATAGATATCTTTCACGTCCTATGTTAGATAAACTCCCAAATATTTCATCTTCTTTGGCACTACTGTGAATGGAACAGAGTCCTTAACTGTTTTTCAGCTTGACTATTATTGTTATATATAAAGGATACTAATTTATGAATGTTGATTTTGTAACCTAAGAGGCTCCTGTATGCCTTGATCACTTCTAAGAGTTTTGTAGTAGAATCCCTAGTGTTTTCCAGATATACAATCATATCATCTGCAAAGAGTGAAAGTTTGATCTCTTCTGACCCTATATGAATACCCTTGATAGCCTTTTCTTCCCTAATTGTGGTGGCTAAAACTTCCATTACACTGTTAAAGAGTAATGGAGACAATGGGCAGCCTTGTCTGGTTCCTAATATGAGTGGAAATGATTTCAATTTAACTCTAATCAATAGGATATTGGCTGTGTGTTTGCTCTAGATGGCCTCTATCAGTTTAAGAAATGTTTCTTCTATACCAATTTTCTTTAGTGTTCTGATCATGAAGAGATGCTGAATATTATCAAAAGCTTTTTCTGCATTAATTGAGAGAATCATATGGTCTTTGTTTTTTAATTTGTTTATGTTCTAAATTATCCTTATAGATTTATGTGTATTGAACCAGCCTTCAGAACCTGGGATAAAAGTGACTTGGTCATGATGTATAATTTTTTTGGTGTGTTCCTGAATTCTGTTTGTTAGGATCTTGTTGAGAACTTTTGCATCTATATTCATTAGTGATATTGGTCTATAATTTTCTTTTCATGTTTGGTCTTTTCCTGGTTTGGGGATCAGGGTGATGTTTGCTTCGTAGAATGTGTTGGGTATTCTTCCTTCTTTTTCTACATTTTTGAATATGTTGAGTAATATAGGTACTAGTTCCTCTGTAAATGTTTGGTGGAATTCTGACTTGAAGCCATCAGGTCCTGTGCTTTTCTTTTTTGCGAGGTTTTGTATGGTTGATGCTATTTCAGAACTTGATATTGGGCTGTTCCACATTTGATTCTGGCTAATTCTTGGAAGGTGACATGCTTCCAAGTTTGGGTCACTTTTCTTCAGATTTTCATATTTATGAGAATAAATTATCTTGTAATATTCATTAAGGATTTTTTGAATTTCTGAGGAGTCTGTTGTTATTTCGTTCTTTGTTGTTTCTAATTTATGAGATAAAGATTTTACTCTTTTTTTCCTGGTTAGGTTAGCCAAAGGTTTATCTATTTTATTGACCTTTTCAAAAAACCAACTTTTTGATTTATTGATCTGTTGTACAATTTTTTTGTTTTCAATTTTATTTAATTTTGCTTTAATTTTTTTGCTTATTTTTTTACTTCTACTGGGTTTGGGGTTGGAATGTTTTCCTTTTCCAGTTGTTTGAGATGTCCCGTTAAGTTGTTAACTTCTTCTCTTTCCATTCTCTTGAGAAAGACTTTCAGTGCTATAAATTTCCCTCTTAATATTGCCTTTGGGGTATCCCAGAGGTTATGATAATTCATGTCTTCATTGTCACTTTGTTTAAAAAATTTGGCAATTTCCTTCTTAATCTTATCTCTGACCCAGCTATCCTTCAGTATAAGGTTATTTAATTCCATGTTTTTGTATGAGTATGCAGATTCCTGTTGTTACTGAGTTCTACTTTTGTTCTGTGGTGGTCCAAGAACATGCAAGGAATAATTTCTATTTCTTTAAATTTACTGAGGTTAGACTTGTGACCTAAGATGTGATCAATTTTGGTGCATGTTCTGTGGGCTGATGAGAAGTATGTTTATTTAGTTTTGTTGGGATGAAATGTTCTGTAGATGTCTGCTAAATCCAAATGTTTGTTGGTTAGGTTTAAATCTATAATTTCTTTGCTCTGCTTCTTATTGGAAGATCTATACAAACTGCCAAAGGAGTTGAAATCTCTGACTATTATGGAGCTGGAGGAAATCAATTTGCTCATGTCTATTAGAGTTTCTCTTATAAATTGAGGTGCATTCTGGTTGGGTGCATAAATATTAATAATTTAAATTTCATCATATTAGTATTACCTTTAACAAATATGAAGTGACCATTCTTATCCTTCCTTACTTTTGTTTGTTTAAAGCCTATTGTGTCTGCAAATAGAATTGCAACACCTGCTTTTTTCTGATTTCCGTTTGATTGAAATATGGATGACCATCCTTTCACCCTGAGTCTATATTTATCTTTTAAGGTAATATGTGACTCTTGTATGCAGCAAATGTCTGGCCTAAATTTTTTGTATCCAGTCAACTAACCTGTGCTGGACACGTTAGAGAACAGTTTAAGCCATTCACATTAATGGAGAATATTGATAAGTCTTGTAAATTTGGGGTATCAAGTTTTTCAAAAGTCCAGTGAACATTTTTAATTTTTTCACCACTGTGGAAGTTGGAGTTTTATCAAAAGTTTCTGAGTGAGTTTACTTTTGTGGTAGAGGATTGGGCTGGTCATTATGGAGGATAGGTCTGAGAATATCCTGAAGAGCTGGTTTGGGTTATGGCAAATTTCTTCAACATATGAATGTCATTAAAGTATTTAATTTCTCCATCATAAATGAAACTCAGTTTAGCTGGATACAGGATCCAGGGTTGAAAGTTATTTTGCTTTAGGAGATTAAAAGTCAATGACCATCCTCTTCTGGCTTAAAAGGTTTCAGTAGAGAGATCTGCAGTCATTCTAATATTCTTCCCTTTTTAGGTAATGGATTTTTTACGTCTGTTTTCAGACTTTTATTCTTCATATTAACTTTAGTGAAGTTAATTATATTTTGCCTTGGGGATGTCTTATTCAGATTGAGTCATGCTGGGGTTCTGAAACTGTCTTCTATATGAATTTCAGAATCTCTTGGCATGTCTGGAAAATTCTCTTTCATAATTCATGGAGAACGGCCTCTGTGCCTTGTGAGACCACTTCATCACTTTCAGGGATTTCAATGAGGTGGATATAAGCCTTCTTCGAATTATCCCAGAGCTCTCTAAGTGAATGATTTATTTTTGTTCTTTATTTTTCTTTCTCTTTGAGTGTTTGGGAGTGTTCAAAAGCTTTGTCTTCAATATCAGAAATCCTTTCTTCTGCTTGTTGCACTCTGTTACTGAGGAATTTGACTGTATTTTTCAGATCTTTAAGGGCTGAAAATTCTTGCTACAGTGTGTCAAAATCTTTGGTGGTTTTGTCTTTAAATTCATTAAATTCTTGAGACAACTTTTGATTTTCTCCTCGAATTTCTAATTCCGACTTTTGAATTGCTCCTCAAGTTTGTAATTCCAAATTTTCCTCCATTCTATTAATCTTGTTTGCAATCCAAATTCTGAATTCTATTTCTGACATCTCGGCCAGCTTTTTATGAATGGGATCTTCAGGTACATCTGCCATATCTTTTCTTGGGGTGGTTGATCTATTCTGGTCATTCATATTTACCAGAGATTTTCTGATGATTCTGCCCTATGATTTTTTTACACCATTAGATTTTTCCCCTGGAGCTTATTTGACGACGCGTGCAGTACTATGGCCTGAGAAACTGGGAACCTGTTTGGTATTTGGGGATAAGTGGTTCTGTCTTGTTTTTAGATGGTCTCTGTCTAACCCTAGTGAAACAGTTACTCTGGGTTGAAAGCTCAGGGGGCCTGTGTTTCAGTCCCAGATCTGTTCCATGGTGGTTGTCACCTGAGAAGATGCCCAGCCTCCTCACCATACTCTGGTTTTATATACCATTTGACATATTTTCATCACACTGGTTAACATAGCTAGAATATATTCTTCTTAGTAAAGTATCTCTAAAATGGAAGAGAAAGCATCCAATGTACTCAGTCCCACTTTGAAACTAATTTATAGCTTTCATATGAAAGTTATAACCCAATTATAACCTAAGAATATGGGGAAAGGGGAAAGGGAGGGGAGGGGGAAGGATGGACAGAGAGAAGGTAATTGGTGGGACCATACCTACGGTGCATCTTACAAGGGTATATGTGAAACTTACTAAATGTAGAATATAAATGTCTTAACACAATAACTAAGAAAATGCCAGAAACAAAAATGCCATGTTAACCAGTGTGATGATAATATGTCAAATGGTATACATTTTATTTTTATATTATCTATCTATTGACAAATTACTGTAGTTATTATTTTAATACTTTTGTATTTTAACTTTTATACTAGAAGTAAAATTGAAATATGAACCACCATTGCAGTATTATAATATTCTCTCTTTGACTACACATTTACCTTTGCAAGAAATATTTATATTTGTATATGTTTGCATGTATTAGTTAGTGTTCAGACAGGTCCTGTACTGCTGAACTTCGTAAGCTTTGATTGTCTATTAATAACTTTATTTCTGAAGAACACATTAGCTTGAGGTAGCATTCTTGATTGGAAGGATTTTTTGTTTTTTCTTTTAATACTTTGAATATATTATTCCACTCCTTTCTGGCTAGCAAGTTTCCTATTGAGGAATCTGCTGATAGTCATATAAAGTTTCTGTAGTATGGGACAGGAGAAACTAGCTTATCTCTTACTACTTTCAAACTCCTCTCCTTTTTCTTTGATTTTTTGTAATTGATTTATGATGTTCACCTGGGTAATATTCCATGGGTTAGTCTTGTTTGGGCTTTTAGAGCTAAGTGAATCTTAAATTCTCCAAATTTGGAAAGTTTCCAGCAGTGATTCCTTTAAACAAATTTGTGACATTTCCTTTCTATGTCCCTTTTTGTGGAATGACCATTATGTTCATATTTATTGTCTCTATTTGTCCTAGAGATTCAGTTTGATTTCTCTGCCTTTTTGGAAATTTTCCCTATTGTTCCTCTAATTGGCTAACATCAAATAAACTTTGAATTTTCTAGTTCTTTTTTTTCATGATCAAGTCTGCTGTTGAGGCTGTTCTTTAAATTTTTAATTCTGTCATTATATTTTTCAGCTCTAGTATTTGATTCTTTATGGCTTCTATTTTTTGTATTTCTTCATTTTGTTAAGGCATTGTTTTTCTAATTTTATTTGCCTATCTATGTTCTTTTGCATTGTATTGGGGTTATTTGAGATAATTATTTTCAATTAATTGTCAGGAAATGTGTAGCTCCCCCATTATTTGAGGTCACTTACTGAAGACTTATTGGGTTTCCCTTGATTATATCTCATTAACTTAGTTCTTCATGACCCATATGGCCTTGCATTTTGTGTCTGTAAATGTGAAGATGAAAATACCTCTTCTAGTATTTACAGACTGTTTTTGGCAGGTAGAGAACTTCTGTTGTGTCTTCAGGCTGATAGGATTGCCTCTGGTATCATAGTTGATCAAGGGAAAAATTAAGGGATTCTTGGGGACTATCCTTGAACCATGACTGATAAGTGCTGGAATCAAGTTATAGGGACTGTTTCAGGGTCCATGGGTAGGACCTACGTCTGCAGGTCTGCCTCTGATGACACAGATGTATGTATTTTCTTCTGGCTCTTTGTGTGAGAACTGCCTCTGAACCACAGCTAAGAGCACCTGTACCCAGATTGCCAGGCACTTCAAGGCCCACTTAAATTATACAACCCACCCCTTGAACTTTTCCTAGTTCTATAGTTTAGCCTTTTCCAGAATGTCATACAGTTGCAATTATATAGTATAAGGCCATTTCAGAATCTTATTTAATTTAGTAATATGCATTCAAGTTTCTTCCATGAGGTATATGAACTCATAGTTTATTTTTTTAAATTGTTGAATGTGATTCTATTGTATGTTTGTTTTCCATGCAACTATAGAAGATAAATTTGATTGCTTCCAGGTTTTAGCAGTGTTAGCTTGCTACTTTGAATGCAGGTTCTTTTGTAGGCATGAGTTTTCAGTTCAGTTGGATAAATCCTTAGGAGCATGAATGTAAGACTGAGACTTACATAATTAGTTTTATTAATATGTTTCATTTAAAATAATACATCCAAAATATTTTCATGTCCACATATAATCATATAAAAATCATAAATATGATATTTCACATTATTTTTTGTGGAAAGTACTTGAAATTGAGTGTGTATTTTATAGTCTCAACACATAACAATGTAAAGTAGCCACATTTCAATTATTTAACAGGTGCATATGACTAGTGGCTAGTTTCCTGGCCATAGAGCTATTAAATATACTTTGTTTTCTTTAAGATTTTATAGAATGTTGGAAGATATTCTATTTTTAATTTTGCTAGTGATGGAATAATTTTATCAAATTCCTTATTTTATCTATAGCTCTCAAATTAATGTCAACAAATAAACTAACTTGTGAACATCCATTACATATTTTGATGAGTTTGTTTGTTCATATTGATCCCCATTTTAATTGTCTAATTTTTAGATATTTAATATAGACTCCTAATTCCAATGTGTTATTGCTGATTCTTTAGCTATATAAAATTGATTTTTCAATACTAGTTTTTGGCTATTACTTTTAATTGTTTTATTATACCTTATCCCTCCATGGAGTAAGAAAATTACCTCAGTTATTCTTTAGAATATAATAATGAGGCACTTATGTAAGATTTTGGGAGTAAGGAATCGTGATATAATAACCCCTAACAACTGTCTCATGTTAGAATCATGATTGTTTCTTCTACATTTCTTCTGTATCACTTCTTCAATTCTTAATCAGGGACATGAATTTTTACATAATGAGCACAGTTATTTTCATCTTGTGGTGGTATTTGTCAAACTCATAAATATCATTATAATATCCCCAGCAAAATTTATTATTTATAATCATTGCTTATTGCTAGAAAGTTTTTGGTTTAGAAATTGTTTCTAAATAATAAGGACAGCTGCGTTTCAAAATGTTTAATTTTATGGCAAGGCAATTTGTACAGAACTGGACAATGGTTTAGGGGTACTCTAACAGTTATTAGAATTTTTTTCTTTGGAAAGCCATTTTACCAAGTATGCCATTTTCTTTCATGAATTTGCAATTTAGCTTTTTTGTTAAAAGAAAACCTTACTAATCCAATATTACTTTATTTAGGATAGTGAAAGGATTGCTAGTCCCCAGATATGTAGATGCTCTGTTACTTTAATAAAAAAAAAATTAGATAATCTCAAGCAAGTTAATTGCAATTCTGTTTTTTTCCTCTTCTCTGGTCCCCTGTGTTAAAAATTAATAAGATTTTTACTGCATTATGTTAGCATTTTCCTGATACTAAAATTAAGCTGATAGAACTGTCATTTCTAGGGTAATTCTTTTTTACTTTTAAAAGTGATGATAGTTTCTGATTTTTATCAAATATTTGCTTGTTCTCCACGATGTTTCAAATTATGACCATTATCTATGTACATAATTGTATGGGTTTATATCTAACTTTGTTTAATTAAATCTATTTTTACAACTTCACCAAAAAGATAAATTATGAAGTGGTTGTTTTCTTTCAGAAGTGTTGTTCTCATTATTAGAACGAATCACTATAGATTTTCTTTGAGCAGCACACTCATCCTTGCATGAGTGCTGAAATTAAAAGTATCTGTGCCTACTTGCATCTTGAAAAGACAGAGTGTATGGAGGAGGGAGGGTCAGTTTAAGTGAAAGAACTGGTAGCTGGTGAAGAAGAGGGAAGGGATCAAAATACAGCAAGGAGAGTTTCTTCCATAATCATTAAACTTAGATAATTAATGGTCAGCAAAGCATGACCAACACTATGGAAAGTTAAGGACTTCTGCATTTATGGATAAGATGCTGACAAACCTATACGTATCTATGCCCTTTTGCCACCTCACTTTTGATCACTGTGAAAAAATTAAAATAATATAGGAATATGCTTAGGCTTAAAAATAGGAAAGAGTACCATTCATATGCGGGCCCTGAATTTGCACAACTCCACAATTTATTGTGTGTTAAAAAAAAAAAAAAAAGAAAATTAATGGAAAGAGGTCAATACCTAGATGCAGGCAAGGTACATTTCTGAGCATCAAGAATTTAAAAGACAATAGAAACATTTAGGCCGAAACATGATAACAAGGAGTAGACAAAGCAACAAGCCAAAAGCAGGTTACCTACAGATTGTAAAAGTAAAATTGATCGCAAATATCTCTTAAATATTAACCTTAAAATAAATGTAGCTTTTTCTACCTAGCTAAAGTTTTCCATTTCTGAAAGATACAGAGAGAATTGCTTAGTTATAAAAACATACTGACAATAGAAAAATTATATGCTTTATTTAAAATTTTCTTGAGACATTCAGGATACTTGGCAGTGAAACACAACTAAAAATCTCAACAAAGTAAAATTGTGATAATTATTAACATCGGATAATTACAAAATGCATAGTATCCCCAATTAATTATATTTTTTTCTGATTTATTGTATGCATAGTATGAAAAAATAAATGCAAATACATGCATACTAAAAGCACAAATCTTTCTCTAACTTCATAGTCTCTTTCCCAGAGGTAACCACTTTCAATTTGCAAGGCTGTTTCTTTTGGTGTTTTAATCCATAATTCTAAATAACATATTTATAATTCTGTTTTCTAAATTTGAGTCATTATTTATTGAATTTGTTTCATTAGATCAGAAAGTTGTAATTCTTTCTTGCTACTATTTTTAAGAATATTTTTTTATTCTTTATTTGATTAAATACAGTATTTATATTATTGTTATCATGAAAATATAATTTCTACTTCAGTCATGATTATTTTCTCTTTATCATACAAATGTTGTTTTACTGGAATTAGTAATTATATATGTTTTTAGTTTGCTATAGAGACAAAATTTTCTCCAAATATTTGAGTAGATCTGTCAAAAATGTAGAGTATACTTCCCAAATATACATACCTGTTAGATACTATGTCTTTCCTTTTATCATTATTATTATTATTATTTCAATATTGGAACATGTTCTTCTTTAGCTTTTTTATCTTCTCCTAGAATTTGTACTGGCTTTTTACTTGTCTAACCTCAAAATGTGGTATTTTGGTGGTATTTTTGTTTCTAATCCATGTTCTTCTCTGTCCCTGCTACATCACCTTCTAGCTTCTTCCAAAGAGTCTTTGAGAGTTTATTTTTCTGGATTCTTTCTTGTCTAAAATTGCCATTACTTTATCTTCATGCCTCATCTATAATTTGAATGGAGAATTGTCGGTTGAAAATCATTATCTTTAGAATATTAAAAATACTGCTTCATTTTCTTCGGGTATTAAGAATACTGTATACTTTCTAGAACCCATTGTTTAACATTTCCCTCTGGAACTTTTAGGATGCTCTTTGTCATTATATTCTGTCATCCTGCCATGATATGCTTGATGAGTATTGACTACTAATCTCCATGAAGGTATAGGAGAGAGGCTTGCTGTTCTAAAAGCTGTGTATACAGATTGTCAAGCAGTCTACTTTATGTCACATATTCCACAGTACCTATTGCCTCTGAATGCTGAGTCTAGAAATTCTACACTAATAAAGGGGTTAGATATTGTAATTATCCTTTCACTGTGGACAGATAGTAGCCTGTCAATTTGTATTCTTCTTTTGGGATTTTGACTTCTCAAAATATACACATATTTCAAATTTACTTTGACTTCTGCAATTTTCTTTGTCTTTCTGTGTTAATATTGGTTTAAGTCTTTTAGTATCATTTTATCAGGGTTTATATTATCAGTAGAGATAAGTAACACTGTCAATATACCATTATTAACTGAAAATAGGATGATTTATGGTTCCTAAGTTTGTTTTATAGAATAGTATGCAAATATGTAACTATTAGTTTAAGGAAATAATTTTTAATTAAAATAGTAAGTAATAATCAACTGGATCTCAATCACTGATTATATAAAAAATTAGAGATGTGAGAAAAAAGAAGAAAGAGGAAAAAAATTTCCCCAGTTATTTATATTTAGTAAAGGCATTCAATAGATAGTTTTATTTATAATATTAACATTTAAGGAAGCACTGGTTCAAGTTTGTTTTTTAATAGTAAAAAAGAGTGACCAAATAATGCAGAGTTGGTTTAAGAAATTTTGACAAAATACTTTTTAGTAAATTAATAGAAGAATTCATACCATATGACTTTGAAGTAGTTTGTGACTTACCTATGTACTTACCAATAAAAACTGGAATTGCTTCAAAAAAGTCTATATGGATATTTTTGAAAGTTACCTTTTCAAGGTAACTGGGACCTGAATGAGTAAAATCTTGAAGAAAAAGGAACCATTAATATGGAGAATTTTTCACATGTATAAATCCAGAAATCAATAAAAAGACTTAAAAATATAAAAAAATAGGATAACAAGAAAAAATTGGAATAGAGATAGATTCACATGTGCACTAGCACTAGACTTTTCAGACACAAATTATAAAATATTTATGATTAATATATCTATAAAAATAGGTAACAATATTAAATATTTCAGCAGATAATTATATTCCATAAATAAAAATGCTAAGGGAAAATTCAGTATTGAATAAAATCAATATTTAAAATCTAGAAGTCAGTATTTATGTTTTTCTGGTTAGGCTTCCAGAAAACTTATCATATAGTGAGTGCAATTAATTTGTATTCAACTGATCTATTAGAAGAAGTTACCAGAAAAAAATGGCAAGAGAATGGAAAGTGGGATAGGGAAGGCAAGGAAACCTTTCCTTTGCAAGGGTAAGTATAAGTAAAATCCCTCAGGGGAATTCTAAAGAAAATATATATCACATGTAAATATTTTCCCAATCAGAAGCAAGAGAACAAGAATGTTTAGACCCCTGTACTTGGCAATTCTTCATTAAGGAATTACCTCAAAGGAATTAAAGACCTAGGTATACAGGCAAAGATGGTTAAAAGGAACTTGAGGGCCACACTCTAAGAGATAAAGGTGAATGATATATTGGTATAAATACTCTATTAAATCAGGTCTGTTAACATATTAGAAACAGAAGAAGAGAGAATTATAAACAAGAATTTAACTTAGTAGAATATATTCATATTGAAACAAAGAAATATAAAATAAGTAATAAGAAAAAATAATATGGAACATGAAAAAAGTGACTAAAATAAATGTAATTGCAGGCTCAGATTGAGGGAAAGAGTATAGAGCAGAAGAAATATTTGAAATGTTCACAGTTGATAATCTCTGAAATTAACACAAGATATTAAAGCATAATATCAAAATATTAACACAAAATATCAATACATATTAACACATAATATCAAAAATTAGCACAAGATATTAAAGCATTATATCAAAATATTCTAATAACAGCAGGCTGGATCTATACAAGGAATACTACATGTAACAATATAATAATAACACCTTTGAAAATTAATGACAATAGAAAATGTTAACAGGTTAAAAGGCAAGTGTTACATACAAGGGAAAAGCATTGACATTGATAGCTGACATCTAAATAGTTATAATGAGGCTAAAGACGGTGGAATAACAACTCAAAAGGCTAAGATTAAATGGGGGTCAATTTAGAATTTTATACCTACCAAAATTATCTCTCTGGATTGAAAGCCAAATAAAGTCATTTCCAAGGAAGAGGGGAGAATTTATGATAGAATTTTTTATCAATGTGTCCACCATAAAAGATACAAAGAAAACTCTTGTGGCAGTGACGATGTGGTGAATCCAGAAGGAAACACTATTAAGACAAGAAGAAATAATGAGCAAAAGCAAAATGGCAAATACTTTGAATAATGAAATTGAATACTGACAGGAAAAAATAGTTATCATGACTTTT
This sequence comes from Loris lydekkerianus, assembly GCA_963574355.1. Taxonomy (NCBI): domain Eukaryota; kingdom Metazoa; phylum Chordata; class Mammalia; order Primates; family Lorisidae; genus Loris; species Loris lydekkerianus. The sequence goes on along the minus strand of CAUYPK010088170.1, from coordinate 19,732 downwards.
AAGGTGTCTAAAATACATATTAATATTACCAGAAAAAAACATGTCAATTACAGAAAAAGCAAGAGTGTAAATTTTCAAGGTTCTATCATTTCCTAGAAAGCAGTAAATGTACCATATTCTAGAAGACTACATTTTGAAATTTCTAAACTGTGCAATACACCAGCCCCTAGACATGTATGTCTACTGAGCACATATGCTGACAAATATACCAGCCACTAGCCATGTACAACTGTTGTATCCTTGAGATAGGACTAGACTAAATTGAAATGTGTTTTATGAGTATAAGAATAAAATAGTGTAGAATATCTATTAGAAAATTTAAAATTGCATAGGTGACTTATATTTCTATTGCACAGTGCTGCTTTAAGGTAATTACTAAATAAATTATTACTATGTATAATTAATATGCTAAATGGAAATAATAATAAGAATAAAATCTAATACAATATAAGTACAAAAGAAGGAACAAACTAGAGGAAAGAGAAAAAAGTGGTAGATTAAAATAGAAAACCAATAGAAACATGATATGTATAAATAAATCAGTAATTATTAATTTAGAGTATACACTTACATTATAGAATGTGTTAGAACTGGTGCTTCACCCATCTGTTTAGCATTGAATTTCATGATATATGAAACTGTTAGAGAACCTCATGACCACGGCCCACTCTAGCACCTTCTGCTGGGAAGTGGCTCTTTTGCCTGACATAATATTAAGTGAGAGCCAAAGGAATTCAAGTGTAGTGCTGACTGAGGACAAGTTATTAGAAAAAGCAAACTTAGATGAGAATATGTATCTATTCTGACCAAAATGGAAATCACCCCTCCCTTTCAAATATTGAAGGATTCCTATGGAGTTGCCCCTATGTGGCTGGTTGGTTTTTCCATAAAGATTGACCATATTAGTAAATTGATATTGGTCTATGATGATGGCAAATTTAATATTGAACCATGCAGTAAGCTCCATTATTCTTGATACTACTGGGAGTACAACTATTGTGCCCATTTATAGCTCCATCTGTAAGTCACAAGGGTATCTTATTCCTGTGTTCATTGTGCCAACATTCCATTTGACCTGTGATAGGGGCTGGCTAAGATGCATTTGTCAAATAATGTTCCTCTTTGATTAGCATGATGCCATCAGTATAATGAACAAGTGTGGTACTCTTCACGATTTCTAGCCAGTCTAGATCTCTTTTGACGATACAATTTTATTCCAAGTGCAAGGAAACTGTCTGTGATTCTCTCTCTTTTTTTCTTTTTTTTTAAAGATATATAGGTTCTGCACCTGCAGCTCAGTGGCTAACACACCAGCCACATACACTAAGGCTGGTGGGTTTGAGCCTGGCCTGGGCCTGCCAAACAACAACTACAACAACAACAACAACAACAAAATACATAGCTATGATTTAATTAAAAAAAAAAAAAAAATAGCCAGATGTTGTGGCGGGTGCCTGTAGTCCCAGCTACGTGGGAGGCTAAGGCAAGAGAATCACTTAAGCCCAAAAGTTTGAGTTTGCTGTGAGCTATGATGCCACAGTTGTCCACCGAGGGCAAAATAGTTAGACTTTCTAAAAAAAAAAAAAAAAAAAAAAAAAAGTATATAAAATAATGCATTCACCTGATCAATGGCTAGATATCGTATCCCCAAAGCTTTGCTATCTTCCATAGCAAAGATACTAAAATGGGCACAACAATTACACATTGGGTTACTTAGTTCAGTTTGTAGTAATTCAGCATCCTATTCCATAATCAATCTAGTTTTTCCAGTACTCAAACTAATAAATAAAATGCAAATATTAAAGGAACACTACCCAAAAAAACGAGTCAATGAATTTTGTTTCCCAATATGTATAAAATTTACATTTATACTACATGCGGTTGTCTATTAAGTGTGCAAAAAGAGTGCATTTAAGAATATACATTTATTAAAAAATACATGTTTTATTTCTAAAACATGATGAGCCTTCAAGGAGTCATAATCCTTTTGCTGGTGGAGTATCTTGCCATGATGTGGGTGAATGCTGATTGATTAGGGTGGGGTTGCTGAAGTTTGGGGTAGTTGTGGTGATATCTCAAAATAAGACAATAATGAAGTTTTCTATATTGCTTGACTCTTCTTTTCACAAAAGTTTTCTGAATGTGATACTGTTTGATAGCATTTTACCCACAGTAAAACTTCTTTCAAAATTGGAGTCAATCCACTCAAATACTGCCACTTCTTTCGCAACTAGATTTAAGTAATATTCTAAATTCTTTATTGTTGCCTCAACATTGTTTATGGTGTCTTCACTAGGAGTTTATTTCATCTCAAAAATACACTTTTTTGTTCCATAAGTTGTATCCATAAGAAGCAACTTCTGTCATTGTTGATATGTTGACCACCTTCCATAAATCATGAATGTTAATAGCACCTAGAATGATAGTCCTTTCCAGAATGTTTTCAATTTACTGTGAACAGATGGATCAGCAAAATCTCTATCTATGGTAACTATAGCCTCGTAAAATGTAGTTCTTATATAATAAAACTTTAAAGTCAACCTAACTCCTTCCTTTTGTGTTAGCAGGCATGAAAACATTTATCTTGTATATCACCGTCAGAGCTCTTGAGTGACCAGGCACTTTGTCAATGAGCAGTAATATTTTGGAAGAAATTTTTTTCTCTGATCAGTAGGTCTCAAAAGTGGACTTAAAATATTTAGTTAACCATTTCTAAGCAGATGTGCTGCCATTCAGGTTTTGTTGTTCTAGTTCTAGTTTACAGGAAAAGTATATTTAGCATAATTCTTATGCGGCAAAGGATTTTTTAAAATAATAAACAAATATTGACCTCAGCATAAAGGCACCAGGTGTATTAATGTCTACCAAGAGAGTTGATCTTGCCTTTAAAGGTTTGAAGGCAGGTATTTTCTTCTATCCAGCTATGAAAACCCTCAAGGGCATCTTTTTCCAATGGAAAATCTGTTGTTTAGTGTAGCTACCTTCATCATCGATCTTAGCTAAATCTGGATAATTCGCTATAGCTTTTACATCAGTACTTGCTACTTCACCTTGCACTTTTATGTTATGGAGAAGTTTTCTTTTCTTAAACCTTATGAACAAACCTCCAATTATTTCAAACTTTTCTTCTGCACTTTCCTCACCTTTCTCAGACTTCACAGAATTAAAGAGAGTAGTGCTCTTGCTCTGGTTTAGACTTTGGTTTAAGGAAATGTTGTGGCTGGTTTGATTTTCTGTCCAGATTACTAAACATTTCTCCATATCAGCAATAAGACTATTTTGATTTCTTAAGATTCATTTTTAATTTTTAAATTCCTTTTAGAACTTTTGCTTTTCCTTCTCAATGTGGCTAATTATTTGACATAAGAGGCCTACATTTTGACATGTCTTAACTTTTGATATGCTTTTTTCCACAAAGCTTAATTATTTCTAGTTTTCAATTTAAAGAAATGGACATGCAAATCCTTCTTTTACTTGAACAATTAGAAGCCATCGTAAGATTTTTAATCAGCTCATTTTCAATATTGCTGTGTCTTAATAACAATTCCCCAAGGGGAATAGGGAGAGCTGAAGGAAGGAAAACAGGTCAGAGGAGCAGTGTGAACACACAAAACATTGTCTGATTAAGTTCACTGTCTTATGTGAGTGTGGCTTGTAAACCCCCAAAATAATTTCAGTAGTAACAGTAAAGATCAGTGACCATAAATCATCATAACAGATGTAATAATAATAACATTTGAAATACTGTGAGAATTAACAAAATGTGGCAAAGAGACACAAAGTAAGCATATGCTGTTGGAAAAATGGTGCCACACACTTGCTTGGCCCAGAGATGCCATACACCTTCAATCTGTAACAACAACAACAACAAAAATGAAGTGTCCATGATGTACAATAAAATGAGATTTGCCTCTATGGATTTCAGTTCACAGTGGTAAAGATTTTAACAACTGTACTGCTTGCTTGCAGTGAGGACCATCAATACGCCACTGAAAAAGTTATTAGTTTCTTCTTATCAGCAGGGAAATGGGTGAACCAGCTCCAAAAATCCCATTCTGGAGTATATTTTTGGCTTACTCCTGGCACCAAGTGTCACAGATTGAATTTCTAAGGAAGCACATTTTGAGATGAAGCTTAGCATGGAAGAAATTTCTTAGGAGCATTTTCTAGGAGTAACACCTATAAAGGTTTGAAAGCAGAATTAGACAAAGAGAGAAGCTTAACAGAAATGTCTCAAGAAAAAACTTAGTTAGGTATAGTTTTATGACAATCACAAAGCTGAGCTGCCCCTTCAGTGTGCTCTGGGCTTGGGCAAAGGTGTCATACTTTGATATCCTCTCAGGAAGAAGGCATGGTGTTGGGTGAGATGTTTATCTCTAGTCCAGGCAAACTCAAAGGGGAATCAGCACCAAAGACTCTTCTCTAGGAGGATTCTACTGACATGGGACCTAAGCAGGATTTCACATAATTGAACACATAGTAATGAAAAAGGACAATATCACTTCAAGACAACCGTGAAAAACAGGAAATAAACTAAAATATGTACACAGGTAGACATCATGGTCTATTTTATTGGTATAAGAAAAATAGAGAATTGAAACAGGATAAATATGTCAGAAATCAATCCATACACATGTGAAGACTTGCCTTACAGTGAAGTTAACACTATAGTGAATGTTTTATAGGGGTGTGTTTTTTCAAAAAATCATGTTGAACCAATTAGATAGCCATATGGAAAATGTGAATATTGACATACAAATGCAGACAATACGATTACAGATGGAATATGAAAGAGTTGACTATAAAGGCTAAAAATTCAAGTATTAAGGAAAAAAATCACAGGAGAATATCTTCATGCCTTTGAAGAAAATGTAAAGTGCTAATCATAAAAACTGAAAAATTGGACTATTAAAATTAATATTTTTCATGAAAACATGTCAAAAGATGCATCCTTAAGAGATTATAAAACAAGTTGGCAAATTCTTGCTAAAAATATTAGACTAAATAAGTCATATCCAGATTTATGTGAAAATCCTGGACAAATCTATAAAAACATTTGAAACTCATTTGAAAAATGGGAAGACATTTTAAGAAGGCATGTCACAAAAGGGAGCATCCAAAAGGCTAATTAATATATAAAAAGATACTCATCCTCAGTTATACTTCTATATTTTTATGGGAGCGACTAAAATAGATTATTAACAAATTAAAACAAGTAAATGTTAGGATGTGGTGTACGTGGTATACTCATTGCTTGTGAGCATTAATTGATCCAACCACTTTGGAAAATTGCTTGATAGTATCATTTAGTAAAGCTGAATATATGCACCTTTGACTCAGTAATTAAAATTCTAGTATATTCAAGAAAGAAATCTTATCTTCACCAAAATATGTGTATAAGAATATATATAGCAACAATATTGGTAATAGACCCAAATGAGAAGCAACCTCAATTTCTATCAAATGAATAGAATAAATAAGCTTGAGATATAGTTATAGGTAATTAAAATTGTCAATGAAATCTATACTCTATTAATGTAGATGTGCAAACTCACAGATAAAACTCACAGACATGATGTTGAGTGATAAAGAATTGAGACAGAATACATAATGTGTGTGTTTCACATGTAAAGTGTATGTGTCTGCATATACAACTATTTCAAAAGCAGGAAAATAATATATGGTAGTATACAGTTGATATCTGTGGGTTCTACATCCTTGGATTCAATCAACTGCAGATTGAAAATATTTAAAAGGAAATGGATGGTTGCATCTCTACTGAACAAACTGTTTTCCTTGTCATTATTCCCTAAATAATAAATATAGCAACTATTTTGAAAGTATTTTATGTTGTATTAGATATTATAAGTAATCTAGAGATGATTTAAAGTATATGGCAGGATGTGCATAGGTGATATGCAGGCATTACATCCTTTCATATAAGTACCCTGAGCATCTGTGGATTTTGGTATCTGTTGGGTGGGGTGGCCCTAAAATCAAACTCACATAAATACTGTGGGAAAACTATATTTGTTTGTGTGGTGATTTTGTAATTCTATAAGGGCACTAAGGTAGTGCTGTAGAGCTAGAAATATTCTCTATCTTACTCTCATGGGGGTTAGTAGATGTTAAATTTTATTGAACTACATATATATATATATATATATATATATATATATATGTACATACGGTATATGATTTTGCACACTATCTTTACTTTCATTATTTTGATTAAAGGACTACTTACAAAAAAAAAAAAAAAAAAAAAGAAGAAGAATACTTTTTTTAACAGAAAGTAAAACAACTGCCAGTAATGTTAAAATGGTATTGACATAGTGGTGGTCCCAATAAAGTCAGGAACTAAAAACACCAAAAAATAAGCAAAAAAACCCCACCTTTCACTCTTCAACATAGTATTTAATATTTTATGTAAGTTCTATGTGATGAAATGAGTTAAAAAAATAATTGTATAAGTATAAGGAGGTGGTGTCAAAATTATTATTTGTAAATCAGGTATTTGGCAATTTGAGAAATTGAGAACATTTACAATGGATTATCATATTTAATGATAATAGGCTCATTGACTTAAGTAAAAAAAGTACATATATAGCCATCATTTCTTTTCTTATTTAATTGAATTAACTTGTTAAAAATGAAACAGAAACAACATTAATAATAACTGTAAGATCCAATTTGTGCCTATTATTTTAGAGTAATTATTAATAGTGTTCCACTGTTAAAGTCTCTTGTTTTGAATAGAAAGTGATATGATCACCTTACTAATAAGCAAGAATAAGTATAAAAATACAGTATGCACAAAAAGAGGTAATAAAAATGTCACATAAGTCAAAAACAAAGCTACCAAACATAATGAATATATGGACATAAATACTAAGCGTCAACACTAAAAATATTAATATTTCATAGAATGCAAGTTATAAAAAATATAATTCCAGTCAAAATATTATTGGATACTTTTGAACAGTTTAACTTGTTTCTAAAGGTCATCTTGAAAAGCTAATGATTATAACATTCTGCAAATTTTGAAAGTAAAAGACTATTAAGAGGTGGTTTGTACTGGTTAATGTTGAGATGGTATTAGAATGCCAAAGTCATTAAAATAGTTTGGTATTTATAAGAACTGGCTTATAAAAAGTACCATGAAGAAATCAGAAAGATCCCACCACATCTGTATGCAGAATAACATAATTTACATGTAGCCAATACTGAAAGAAGTATTTGGGGGAAATGATGCATTCTAAATGATTAAGTAGCTAAAACAAAAAAAGGGGGGACAACTGTGAAAAGCCTACAGGAAAATGAAGGTTTGAGTTCAAAGAAAATATTAAATACATAAAAGAATTATAGAGCAAGATTGACATTTTGCATAAAAAATAAAATATATATGACACTATAAAGTTATCAATATTAGAATAAAAGTGTAACTAGTAAAATATTTATAATGTTTAATAATATTACTATATTAAAGATTTTAACATTTAGTAACAAAATACATAAATATACTAATAAAATGGCCAAAATATGTGTACAGGTAATTAATAATATTAATAATTAAGTGATTGGTAATGACAAAAACACCTAGTTAAGTAGTTCTTCATGACAGTGGTATACATTAAGAAAATGAGAGTCTCTGGTCAATCTATCCTCTTTCAAATGAAAGCCTTAATGGCTTAATCCTTGAACTTAAACAATTGTTCTACCATTTTTCACTGTTTGTTATGGATTTGTACAACTTTTTTAGTGGATCAATTACTCACTTTCTCCCATTTTTTAAACTACCAATGAAGGGTGAATTTTGTGCTTTTGAGGACTAAAGAAGGACAACAAATTCAGAAAAGTCTTTAAAGGACAGACTGATGAAATTGTTATCATAGAATAAACATTTAATATATCTATCTCAGGTATGATGAAAAGAGAGAATAAATGAAGAGAAATTGACCAAAAATTAATTATGCAATACAATTGATTTTTATGAAAATCTGAATATAATAAATAGTGCATAAGAATTATTTTAGAGCACATATAAATTGACCACATATTATGCCATAAAGGAACTTTCAATAAATAAAAAATAAAATCACATTACCAAATTCTCCAAAAATAACCATTATAATTAGAAATAGCAATCAAAGTTAGTCAATAAAATTCAATAAATTTAGACTCTAAGGTATACTTTGAAATAATTTATGAATCAAATAAGAAAATATTTAGGCCAGGTATGGTAGCTCATGTCTATAATCTTGGCACTCTGGGAAGCCAAAGCAGGAGGATTGCTTGAACTTAGGAGTTTGAGATGAGCCTGAGCAAGAGCAAGAGCACGAGCAAGACCTTCTCTCTATTAAAAATAGAAAAAATTAGCCCGGTGTTGTGGTTGAGTACCTATAGTTTCAGCTACTCAGGAGCTGAGGCAGGAGAATCTCCTGAATCAGGAATTTGAGGTTGCTATGAGCTAGACTGATGCCATAGCACCCTAGCCTGGGCAAGAGAGTCAGACTCAGTCTCAAAAAAACAAACAAAAAAAAAATTTGAAGTAAACAACACACTTGCAGAGTGAAGCTTCAGTTTAGAGGAGATGTGTAGCCTGAAATCCATTTGTTAGAAGATAATTATAAAAGAACTAATAAAGTTTGAGACTTTTACTTTAGGATACGAAAATGACAACTTCTTACCTTAAACAGTTATAAAGCTGAACAGAGGACGTGAAGCAATGATTTTTAAACATTGGACTACAGGCAGTACATGGCAATGAGAGATGAGCAAAAAGAAATAAGATAAGCTTTATGATTGCCCGAACTCAATACTTGAAGGGAGTGTCCAGGATACAGAGCAGGGAGAAGAAAATGAATCTGACCCTTTGGTTGACAGAACAGACTTCAGATATTGGGAGTCCAAAACCAACAAGGTTGGGCACATTCCCATTAGAAAGAAGCATCTGGAGCAATCCTCCCAAAGGGCCAAGATAGTTGATGTCCTTATCAGTCAGCAGCTGGCATAAAGGCTCTCTGGACTCACTGGACCAATCTTGAAAACAAGACTTGGGAGAATGAAATTATGCATTAAAACTCAAAGCCCAAAAGTATTTAAAGAAATGTGACAATTTAGTATCCAAATTTAAAATTGACAAAGCCTGGCATCACATAAAAAATTATCAGGAATTAAAAGAAGCATAAAAATACAAGCCATATGAGGAGAAAAATAAATCAACATATATAGAGCCATAAATAACAAACATAGGAAAATTAGCAAATAAGAACACTAAATACAGATTATAAACATATATATCATAAGCTCAAAATGCAGAGTAAAGCATGAACTTGTTAAAGAGCAATATGAAAGGTATAAAAAAGAGGACCAAATCAAACAGTGAAACACAAATATTAGTTTGTATAAATTAAAAATATACTGCATTGGTTTAATGGCAGATTCGACACTGTAGAAGAAAATATTTTGATGTTTAAGACATGGCAAGAAGGCACAGTGTGATGCAGAACTGTGAGAACCCATCAAACGCCCTAATACAGGAGCAACTGAAGTCACAAAAAGAAGAGAAAGGAAGGAAAAGATAAAGATATTTGTAGAAATAATGGCAAAAAATGTCCAACTTTGATAGAATTCTGAAACCACAAATCCAAGAATCCCCATGAAACACAAGAAAACATTTACAGCAGAACACATCATAAAAGTTGTGTTAAACCAACAATAGAGAAAATCTTCAAAGAAACCAGAGGTAAGGTCAAGGCTCTTTACATCCAGAAGAAAAATAAATGAATGATAACAGACTTCTCAGAAACAATGTATGTCAGGAAAAAGTTGAATGATATCTTTAAAACGTAGAAAAAGAAATCAACTGGGAATTATATACTTTCAAAACAAAGGTGAAATAATCTTTAAGATATAGGAAAGTGGAGAGTTTCATCTTCAATAGACGGCCTCATAATACTCAACATCATAACTATAAAAAGTGTTGAAGGATAACTTTTAGTAAGAAGAAAAATAATAGCATATGTAAATATGCATAAAAGCATGAAAAGCTTTAGATATAGTGAATGTGGCATTGTGATGTTTTTCTTTATAGATTCCCTTAAAATAAGATTATGCTTTTAAAGAAAAAATAATGAAAATGTCTTGTGAGTTTTTAATGTAAGCAAAAGTACAACAGTACAAAGTTCAGGAAAGTAAAATGAAAAGATGTTTTATTTTATTGCATGTATAGTCATAGAATATTGCATAAAGGTATATTGTTATAAGTTAAATTCTATGAAACCAAATAAATGATATATATAATAAGCCAACAAGGGAGATGAAATCATGTCATAAAAAAGCAAAGAAAGTCTAAAGAACAGGGAAAAGGGAATAAAGAACATACCGTACAAGAGGAAGACAAAAGATTTAAACTCAACCCATATTAATAATGATAGTAAATGTAAACAGTTTAGGATTTTTGTAAGAATTTAAACATAGATTTATCATATGAAATAGCCATTCCATTCCTCATTTTAGCCAAGAGAAATACCTCGATGTATCAATCTTTATATCAGCTTTATTTGCAACAGACTGAAACTGGAGGCAACCCAAAGTTTTTCAATATTAAATGAATTAACAAAGCATCGTATGATCACTTCAATAAAAATAATGCTTAGCGATAGGAAGAACAAACTATTGACACATGTTTAGCATAGATAAATTGCAAAAGAATTTTGCTTGGTGAAAGAAGCCAGGCCCCAAATGTAAAACTCTGTTGTCTACTGATATAAAATTTGAGAAATAAAAAATAACTCATGGGCCAGTGTGGAGTCTTGTCCTTACCTCTGGTTTCTTGGAAATTTTTCTTTATCGTTGGTTTAACACAACTTTTTTATGATGTGTTCTGCTGTAACCCTCTGGGAGGCTGAGGCAGGAGCATTGCTTGAGGTGAAGGGCTTGAGGTTGCTGTGAGCTATGATGATGCTACTACACTCTAGCCAGGCCAGCAGAGATGAGATTCTGTCTCAGAATAATAATAATAATAATAATAATAATAATAATATGTCTTAATACAATATCAAGTAAATGAGATGAAAGCTATGTTGATTGGTTTGATGTAATCACATCAGATTGTATAAAAAAACAACACATTGTATCCCACATATGCATAAATGTATTCATGATCTATGTGTATATGACTTAATAAACATAAATAAATAATAATAATTCAAATTGATGTACTTACCAGTGGTGGTATAGAAGGCCATGAAATACAGAGGAAGAATGATCGACGCATTATAAAAAGGTATGCTGGTCTGTAAAAGCAGTGTGTGGTGCCCCATGATCACATTAATGTACACAGCTATGATTTAATAAATAAAAAAAAAAGGTATGCGGAAACTCTTAGAGAGACAGCAGTGTTCAGTATCTCAATTATGCTGATTGTTTGAAAGGTGTATATGAGGTCTGAAGATTAAGTTCAGGAACTTGCCACCATGCGCTTACATGGGCAGCCCTGGACAAGCAGCTCGTACTGGGTAAGATTTCACAGCGTTGGGGCATCAGTGTTTCATGGCTGTGTCACGCTCATGTGTGGTGGGGCCTTGCTGAGTGGCCGTCATTGTTGGGTGCCTTTCTGTGTCATTGCAAAAATGTTGGAGCTCGATGAGAGCAATGAGCAAATGTTACATTTCTTTCTAAACTTGGCAGATGTGGAAGTGAAATCAGGGACAGGATAGTCCAAGTTTATGGGGATAATGCCATTAAGAAAATGTCAGTGTATTGACATTTTTCTGAGAGAAGAGAAAACATCACTGATAACAAGAGGTAAGAACGGCCAGTAACAAGCAGAACTGATGAAATCATTGTGAATGTCCATCAAATTGCATGCCAAAAGCATTGGCTGACTGGGAGAAGCATAGCAGACCAAGTGTACATCAATAGAGAAACAGGAAAATCTTAACTTAAAATCCTGGGTTGAGAATGGTGTGTGCAAAAAAATGGTCCTAAAGGAGTTCACTGATGAACAAAAGCAAAGAGCTCACACAGCACCGTCTGTGAGGGAGTTTTTAGATAGTAAACAAATAACTGTATTGGAACACCCCGCCCTCCCCCATTCATCTCATGTTCCCTCCCAGTGATCTTGAAAGGAAGGCACTTTGATGATACTCAGGAAATCAAGGTAGTACAATGACATCTTTGATGACCATTTCAGTTAAAGAGTTCCAAAATCACTACAAAGGGTGGACTGGATGCTGGCGTCAGTGCATAGTGTCCCAAGTGGAGTATGTTGAAAGTGACTATTGTGATTTTTCTGGGACTAGTTCATGAACTTGATCGACAGACTTCATACATATGTCAAAACACATCAAATCATATTCTTAAAGCCATGTTCACTTCATTCATAAAATTTAATAAATCTATAAAATATAATAGCAAAGTAAATCCATAATGAGCATTAGAAAAGAAAAAACATAGAAATGAGTCAAGACTGTTGGAATATTACCCCACAAAATAGATCAACCAAAATCAAAGCACCAAAAGACATGGGAAATAGTAATCTCATAATATTTACAGTGAATAAGGAGACTACTAACAATTTTAGAAAAGAAAAGAGATGTATAGCAAAATATACAGAGAGGGCACAATCATAAGAGAATGTTGTAGACTCCTTAATAACAGTTTTTAAAACATGGACAATATGGATAATTTTGAAAAGAGCAGAAATCACCAATTTTAAAAGCAATAAAGGCTAGAATAAACTTGTGAGAATTATACATTCTCAAAGTGTAGTGACAACTTGACCCTAGACTAACATGCTTTTGCTAGCTAATTTTTGTCAAATTTTAATAGACATTATTACCTATCTTATATTCACCTTTTAAAAGAAAAGTTAAATAAAGGAATATTTCTGATGCATTTGAGATCCAAGCAAACTGAATGAAGAGTAGCAAATAGTGTTTTTCTCAGAAATACAAATTCCTAAGAATAGTAATGATTAAAAGGAAAATATACTATTTTATCTATAAATTCATGAAAAATCATTCGACTTCATTTAGTATCCATTCAAAATATAACATTTAGGTCAACTAAGATAGAAGCTTCATAAAACATTCTCTATCGAAAACCTACAGGGAGTATCCACAACATGAAATATAGAGGCCTCCCTTTTTATAAAGTAAAAACTAACTTAGACTTAATATTACTCCTCCTATTTAACAGTATTGCAGGTGCTAGCTTTTGTAAAGAGGTGAGAAATACACATGAATTACAAGGTTTTGAAGAGAAAAATTGTATTCTTATTATCCAGAAACAATGTGACCAAGTACATAGATAATTCAATATCTTTTCTGTTATAAATAATCAGAGAATTCAGTAAGGTTGTTGGAAATTAAGCAATAGGGAAAAATTAGTAGCATTCTTTTATGCCACATACAGAGGGCTGAGAAGACCTTAGCTTATAGAACCTGAATCTTCTTTTTTTTATTTTTTGCAGTTTTTGGCTGGGGCTGGGTTTGAATCCACTACCTCCGGCATATGGGGCCAGCACCCTACTCCATTGAGCCACAGGTGCCGCCCCAGAACCTAAATCTTTTATAACAAGCTGCAAGCAACCCTGCCTTTTGCCACAAAGGAAAACTTGTCCTTTATGGTATAGAATATTAAACAAATCTGTTCTTTATTCTGCAGGGAGCCACTGTCTTTATCCTCTGAGGACATTTGGTATACAAGCATCATTGAAAAGATAGGCTGAAGCTAGAGGCTAATTAGTATCTTGCTTGAAAGATGAGCTTAAGTGTAAGAGACCAGTAGGGAATAATCTGCCCATAATGTCCTATTGGCCAAAAAAGATCAGTCAATATAGAAAGAGACAATACACATGGATACAAGAGGTGTGATTTGTTAAGAGTTTTTATTGGATTGAAGATTGTGATAGATCATTATCTATGGTTATTATTTAAACACGGGAATTATTTAAATGCTTAAATAATTCACTTTCAGATATAATGGCCATTATCTATGGTTATATTTTAACACAGTGAATTATATATTATAATATTATAATAATTATATGATTAAAAGTTTGATAAATTATATAATTATTATTTTAACACAGTGAATTATATTATAAAATATTGTCACATACATAAACAAGGCAATATGTACATGTATGTCCATTATAACCTTTTTTATAAGTAAAATATCGGATACTACTTAAAATATTATCAAAAGGGGAAAGGGTACAAAATGAATGACAACAATGGTGAAAAATACAGTAAGAAGATAAATAACTTGTATTGAGTATTAACTGTGTACCAGGCATTGTTCTAAACATTTAATACATATGTCAGTTCACCAAAAGTTTATTATGTATCAGAGAGACAGACATCTCAACCAAGGTTTGAGATCCAATAAGGCAGTTGGTCTGAGAAATGTGGTATTAAAATGAGCAATTGGGACACAAAATTGAGGGAAAAGGCAGTTGTGGGTGAATACAGTGTGAATTCACTTATAATAATTTAAGGCTATACCAAACACTATTTGTTCATTTTTTCTTTTTGTGTCTTTAGTACTCAACATTTGTGGGATTTTTGTTTTGTTTTGTTTTGTTTTGTTTGCTTTATATATACCTGTGTAGGAGTTCCAAAGTTATCTTGGGCTCTGTTTACTTCTGTTGCTGGTTTTTAACCTCACTGCCACTATTTAAAATTACATATTGCTGAGAGCTGTGGGTCTCAGTTTGCAGCCAATCCAATATTAGTGAAGGAAAAGCCTGCAGGTGGTTCTTCTGTGGAGTCCCTCAGGCCTTCTGGGAAGAATGATACCCACCCTGGCTTTTATACTCTCCTGGGCCTGTTTCATCTAATATTGAGATTCAAATCATCATGATCCTTTCAGAAAGTCAGGAAATCTCTCAGTGCACTTATTTTCTGATATTAACATGACTCTACCACTATGGGATACCTTAAGGGAATGAAAGCTAATTTCTTTCATGACTGAAACACTTGTGTTTGACACTAACATAATAAATATTCCTTTCACCTTTGTCCTTTGACATTTTCTGTAATTTACATACCTTCACCAAACTTTTAGATTTGTCTAGCCCTCTATGAAAACCATCGCACATTATTGGATCATATCCTTTACTCTTTTTGCCAAACTTTTATCAAAGGTTATCACAAACATATTTTAAACAAATTGCTCTCCTCAGATTTCTAAGGAAAATTAATAAATATTTGCTAAGTAACTTAGCTATTCTTTGCCTTGGTAACACATGGTTAAATAAGCAATGGCCCCTACCTTTGAGTAACTCAGGAAAGGGGAAGGAAAAGACCCTTCAACATTTTAACCAAACCAGGATGTGATATGTGCTAAGACAAATGTGTTTATAAAGTGTTTCGGGCTCATAGATAAGGGGGTGATTAATTCTTCCTTCAAGGCTGAGGGAAAGCCATAGAAATTAAATGACATTAAGTTGAAACTTGATAGATAAACAGGTGTTTCCAAAAGAGAAAAAAATGGGCAAGGTTATCTCGAGTAGGATAAAGGGCACAAGGAATGGCTGAGGTGTGAAACAGTATGAGGAATGTGGACATTGTTGGTTAAATGTGAATTATACCAGTGAATTGAGAAAAAAGCCTGAGTGTTTGGACCTCAGCTTTGGGGATCAGACTAAAGAATTTGAACTCTAGTATGCAAGCAACAGGAGCTTTTAACAGACTTTGGATAGGGAAGGACTAGATTTTTTGTTTAAAGAAAGCATTTTTTTTTTTTTGGTCCACTAGAATGTAGGCTTTGTGAAAGTAGTAATCTTGTTTGTCTTATTATTATCAACCCAGTGTCAAGAAATATCCAAGCATATTTGTTAAATGAATGGATGGCAGCCAATAGGAGAGGCAGATACTTCAAGCCAGAGGCTTGTACAATAAACGGTAAAGAGATGATAAAGGCCTTTGTTAACATGCGTTGTTTCATTGTCATGGCTAGTCTCCCTCGAATTAGGATGACCATATAATTTACTATCAAAATCGGGAAGGCTTAGAAAATAAAAATGAATACCTTTGAAATTATTCAGAAAAACTGGGTAATATAGTGAGGATTTCTCAAGCTCATGTATTATCAGGATCTCAAGGATCTCAAGGATCTCAGCCTCAGACCAGTGCTCAGCAGAAGGGAAAGCAGGGCTGGAGAGAGAGAGAGAAGGGGCAGTGAGGAGAGAGACACTAAGGAAGAGTTTAAGGCTAAGATAAGACCCCATAGTGATGTGCTTGTTCCTGTGGGGATGGGTGTGTGTATGTGAATACAGCTTGGTCTAATTTGAAGTTATTACCCTTGGCGTTATTGAAAGTCTTCGTAATACAGTGCATTGATACCCTTTGAGGACAAATAGGTAAGAGAACACCACACTGGGTGTTATCATTTTCCCTGAAGAGTATCTTTCCATTGAGAGATCAATTCTGGAACAAAAGTGAGCACCCAGGAGGAGGGCCTTAGGTTGGTGGCAAATAATTTTCCTTTTCCCTGGGGTCTTTTGACCCTAGTTTGGTGCTGAGGCACAGAGATGCCCAGAGCTTTTTTTCTCAGGGTAAAGGGGGGATGCTAGTTTTTGTTCTATGGAGGTGGATAAGGACTAAGTCAAGATTGTTAAACTATTAAGAAAACTTCAAGAGTAGGCTTAGGTTCCAGGGCTCGGAACACTGACACACCTGGTGGTAGACAGGAGATATTGTTCATTTTGTGTGTTTTTTTTTTGTTGTTGTTGTTGTTGTTTTTTCATTATCTCTAAACCACCTGTAAAATTTTCTTTAAAAATAGCAGATTTTGTCTGCTTCCACTATGAAAATGTACAGAAAATTCCAGAAGGGCAATGCTGAGGGTGCAGGGACAATGAGCCAGGGTGCAGTCTGAGGGAAGGCCCCTGAGAAGGAAGGGTTGGGATGGGGGCAGTGAGTCAGCACGACAACCTGGGAGGGATGGAAGGAGACCAGCAGCAGCGAGGTCAGATTTGCTGTTCATTTTCAGATTCACCAGAAACATTTTGGAAGGAAAATCCAGTAGAAGGCAAAGGCTTCACTGAGAATTCAAACATCATAATTGCATCTATAATTTCATAGCCCCAGGCTGGGGAGGCTAAGATATTTGAGTTTATAAATAATAGCGTTTTTAAGGGATATTTCTAATTCCTAGAAGCAGAAGAGTCTTTCTCCTGTTTTGCTTTGTTTATTTCCCTGTGGCTCAACTGGTCATCAACAACAAAAAGTGGTCATAGTATTATTTTTCCTTTTGTACTCCACCTTCCCAGTTTTTCTTCTTTGCCCTTCCAGCATCACAACTCTTCAGTCATTTTTTTCTCTTCACATTTTCAGCTCCCCTCACTGATACACATAGTGATTCTGAACTAAGGAGAGAAAAGAAAAATTCTGGGCTTGATGTTCTGTGCTCCCACTGTCGTCCTCCTTTCTCCCCAGGCTTTGTTCCCCTCCCAGCTGCTGTCTGGACTCCACTGGGAGCCTGCAGGCCTTCTCTGGCCCTCCTCTTCCTCTCTGTGCCCGAGCTGCTGTCAGGGGTCTTACAGAGCCCCCTGGCCCTCCTCTTCCTCTCTGTGCCCCAGCTGCTGTCAGGTGCCTTACAGAGCCCCCTAGCCCTCCTATTCCTCTCTATGCCTGAGCTGCTGTCAGGTGTCTTACAGAGGCCCCCCCCCCCCTTTATCTGCTCACTCACACTCATACATGACTTGTTTCTCCTGCCATCCCTAGCAAGAGGCAGAAGTGCAAGGGTTGTTATTATTATTATTTTTCTAATAAAGAGACTCAAGTGTGGAAAGCTCTTGACAAGAGAAAGCTACCCATTAATAAGTAGCGGAATCAGAACTGTTAACTCAATTACCGAAAAGTGCACTTACGTATGTTAACAATCACCGTAGCGTGGGAGCTGTCGGTGGCATCTGAAGCAATGCCACTCTGAAGCTAGGTGCTCACCAAATTAGCCAGGCAGAAAAATGTGAACCTTGAGTCCAGGGTGGATCCTGGGGGCCGTCTGACAAAGCTGCTCCCGCAGCCACTCCTGACAGCCCAGGCACTCAGCAGCACTGTTGCAGTCCTTAAGGGCCATCATGCTGGCAGCCCTGCCACCACGTTAATCAGCTGACAAGTTAGAATAAACAGTGAGTTTGGAACTTATATTATTTCAAAGCAGAAAAAGTGAGATTTGCACTGTTTTTAAACATTGAATTAATTTTTTGAGAAAGGTGAACAGGATCCGCAGGAAATGTCAGGGGCCCGCATTAGTGACTCCAGCATTTGTGTAAGACAGAACACACAGAGGCCTCCTGCTCACATTTTACATTTAAGAATCATAGTCATGGTCCTGTGATGACTCTGGCACTTTTGCAAATGTCTCATTAACAGTGTTTCCATATCATAAAGCCAGATGGGAGAGGCCATCTTTTATTTATCAGCCACCAAATAAAATGCTATCATGTTTGGGATTTGAAAAAAATTTTGATGTTTATGATTTTCTTCCTCTCATCACCACCACTGCCAACCCTAGCCAATTTTTTGTTATTTTTCTAAATTGTTCTGCTCCAATGAGAAAGCCTGTTAATCTGGTCATGTTGCTCAGCTAAATCAGAACTTTGACTTCTACACAAGAATGAGCTTCAGGATTCTCTCTCTGGTGGTGCTCATTTAAAATACAGATCCTTGAGCTCTACTCCAGCTCTTCAAATTACACTTTCTAGGAGTATGGTACGGGAATCTGTACTTTAGGAAATTCTGCAGTGATTTCTACATAGATTTGATATAGGAATTATTGAAATTTGGGACTTCCCAATCTGATAAGTGTGTGAGTTGGAATGTGGAAGGTGCCCCTATTGATAATTCTGGGGATAATTTTTTACCAAGCCAAAGAAGGGCAAAGAGTCAAGGAAAAGCAGTTGATGTGTCTCCTTCTGCAGAGACTCGGTCAACTTCAGGATGGTGTGGGGTTGCAGATATGGAGAAGAATAGATGCATTATATTATGGGAAGCCTCTCTGTTGTGGGTTGCCATCACTTGTCTGCTTGGTACTGTAAAATATGTTCAGAGACTGGCAAATATTCCTGGCTGGTGAGAGCAATGTAAGTTGTGTTGAGAATGTGGGTTTTGAGATGAGGTTAGAAAGTATTTTGGTGCCATTTAGAATACCTGGTAAGTAATCTGATCTTTCTGTTTCAGGTAATTAAACATTTATATGTGCATTTTATAGAGTAGCAAATGGGGCATTTTCAAGCAAAAGAGTGGCATCATCAGATATACATTTCAGAATATCCAGTTAGCAGTGGGCAGGCTGGGATGGATTGAAATGGGAAAAATTGGAAATGGGAAGGTAAGTGCCATGGTGAAAAGGGCTTGAACGCAGGCAGTCAGAACACAGATTCAGGAACAGATTTCAAAGTCATGTCTCAGATAAGACTGGCAGAACCTCTCTGACTATGTGCCTGCTTAGGCAGAAAGAGGGATTGGGGGTGACTCAGATGGCTTAATTAGAGTTACTTGGAAGATGGTCATGCTCTAAACAGAGAGTGAAGACTCTAGGAAGAACAGGCTTTTCTGTCCTCAGCTTGATTTAGGAATTACTGAAATTTGGGACTTTTTTTTTTTTTTTTTTTTTTTTTTTTTTTGACAAACACCTTTTGCGTGTTTTGGGTTGTAAAAAAATAAACCCAGAAATAATAAAATGGCCAAACTACACAAATCCAAACAACCAC
>CAUYPK010088167.1:0-84396 GCA_963574355.1 Loris lydekkerianus | reverse complement strand
CCCTTCCCTCCCCTCCCCTCCCCTCCCCTCTCCTTCCCTTCCCTTTCTCTCCCCATTTTCTTCCTCCCTCTATCCATCTCTCCTCTTGTCTATATTTCCAGTTAATACCCTCCCACTTAAAAAAAAAAAAAAATTCTAAACAATTGGAGCTTTGAAACCTTTGAGTACCCCCAAACAAACAAACAAACACCACAAAACTTTGAATAATTCCTTTCAGTAATTTGACTGAAGGAAATCAGATATTTGCATGCAGATTTATCTCCTTGGTGATTTACCACAATACACAAATACACAATACACAAATGTATTGGTCCATTAGTGAAATAATGGAAACAATCTAAATGAGCAGAAGTGAGTTTGGTTAAATACATTAAGCCTTATCCACACTTTGGCAAAGTGATCACTTTTCATTCACTGATTTTACAGCCACACGTTGGCCCCCTACTGAGTGCTGGAGATCAATGGTGAGCAAAATAGACACAGTCCCTGCCCTGATGAAGCTTAAAGATATAGTCAGATGATGCCGAAATGCATAGAAATCACCAGTCATGGCCTCTGCCCTGAGGAGCACTGATGGGATATAAAGAGAGGGCATAGCTGTGGTGTTAACCTCATCTGAGGATGGGGCAAGGGTTCTCTGAAGGTCAGCGACCTTGAGCTGTGACTTGAAGGACGACCCAAAGCAGATTCAGGTGGGACAAGACACGCTGGCAGACATTGCCTTCTCTCTCATGGCAGAGGGAAATGAGAGGGTGTGAGTGTGTGGTTCTGGGAGGGTTCCAACTTAGTAACAGGAAAATGAGGGAGTTATACTGCTTTCTCATGTTGTTTAATTTTTCTGAGAAGGAAAAGGTGAGAATGGCTGCCTTAAGTGAAAATGGAGGATGGAGGGTGGGAGACTGGTGGGGGATTGGCAGGGAAGGTTTGGAAATGATGTAGAAGAATAATGAAACAGGAAAAAGTTTGCAATATGTGAAATAAAATAATAGGAGTTACAAATAGAATGTCTATTTCACTGATTGTAGACTGAAAAAGTAAAATGGTAACGTGTGTGTGTGTGTGTGTGTGTGTATGTTCATATACACATTTTATGATAAGTTGGATTCTAAGGAACTTAAAATACATTGTGCTTTTCTCTATTTTCCAAATTTATTAAAATAACATGTTTACTTATTTAATTTTTTTTACTTTATTTAAAATTTTATTTAAAAAATACTTGATTAAAAAAAGTTTATATAACCCTTTGCTTTTACTCTTTTTCTTTAGGGGAGACTTGCATATTAATTTAAAAAATGACTGTTGAACTCTTTCTAGCTTGAAACAGCAAAAGCAGCCGAGTATTTGTTAAGAAATGTTCTTAGCTCAAAGTACTGTAGAAAAGGCCATGCTAATTTTAAGGTGTTATCCTCATTTCCCAAAGTTGTAATTTTCTGCCTGTAAGCTCATGACTGCGAAATCTTTGCTTCCTGGTGCAGATCTGAGCCAATCAATGGCTGAGGAAGCAGAGTGATGTGGAGCTCTGAGGACGTCAGTCCTGTATCCACCAAAGAGCTAAATTCCAAGCACACCAGTGGCATCTTTGATAACTGTGATTAATAAGACAGTTATAAAATTGTTTAGGCTTGGCTTGGCACCTGTATAGCAGTGGTTAGGGAACCAGCCACATTCACTGGAGCTGGTGGGTTCTAATCCAGCCTGGGCCTACCAAACAACAGTGACAAGTACAACAAAAAAATAGCTGGGCATTGTGGCGGCCACCTGTAAGTCCCAGCTACTCGGGAAGCTGAGGCAAGAGAATCGCTTAAGCCCAAGAGTTTGAGGTTGCTCTCAGTTGTGATGCCACAGCACTCTACCGAGGGCAACATAGACTCTGTCTCAAAAAAAAAAAAAAAAAAAAAAAAAAAAAAATTGTTCAGGCTGTTCAGGCTTGAACACATTATATTATTTTATTTTCAACAATTATGAGTTACTAAACACTGTAAGTCAATGCCTTTAGTTTTGGTAACTTTGTGCCTTCTCAAATGACTGCATTCACAGGTAAAGAAGAAAATCCTTTGCTGGATGGAGTTTTGCATATTAGCTGTATGAGTGTGATGCTAGCTGTAGTAACAAGGGACCCAACAAATTTTAAAGTAATATGGAGAGGTTTGGTCACTTGCTTCAGGTCACACAGCTAGTAAACTAAAGAACCAGCACTGCCCACCCAGGCAATTTGTCTCCAAAATACTCATTTTTCCCCTTTTTCCTATCTTACCATCCTGCATACTGACATACCTCTGAAATGTTTCTTCCCTCTTTTCTAATACTTGCGAGGATAATCTATATGTCTTCTTGCTGCAGTATGGGGCTAATAAGGAACATGGAGGTCGTGAAATACTAGTGCATTAAATGTTATAGGTACGGATCTAGAAAATTACTTTGTCCAAAGCAATATGCATGGACTCACAGGTAGTGGGACTGTACATAGCTGCATAACTGCTATAAAAATGTTTCCATTTGTATCACCCCAAATCATCCTGTGTGGGACACACTTAGGAAAGAAGGCATTAAATCTACAGCCTGGGCATAGAGCATGCTCTGGAATCCTTCACAGGGCAGAAGAGACAGGCCATGGTTTTGAGCACAACCTGCCTCTACACAACATGGCACACAGCAGCTTTCACAGATCTTTCCCACAGAAGGCACAGGGTCTCCCAAGAAGCTCTTCTAGGCTGTACAGCTGGGTCAGTAGGGCCTAGTAGAGCTGGAGCTGCCCCTGAACAGGAACTGTGACCCTGCCCACAAGCCCCGCCCCTTCAAGGCCCTGCCCCTTTCCGGCCCCGCCCCCACTTGTACTTTCACCTGGTCTTCCACCAGGGCTGTGGGGCTAGGAAGTCAGATGTGGAAAGAATAGAAGGTCCCCCACTTTCTGAGATGGCGCTGGAGTCCCTGCTTCCACAGGACATCTTGACAGAAGAGGCAGTGGGGCTGACTGCACAGCATTTTTACCCAAAATGTTGTGTTTTGTCAATATCAACTTTGAGAGGGAACTGTCCTGGCTGAGTTAAAACTAAAGATCCAACTTAATCCCTAATCTGGCAACATAAAGAGCATGACACTCAGGCCTAGCTCTGACTACATCTTTTCCGGGAATGGTCTGCGAACTCGGGGTAGCAGACAGCCCTGGTCTGGTGCCGGCTCTGTCGCTCATGTGTCCTTGGCTACAAATTTCTGTAGTCTCAATTTCCTAATATGTCAAGTGGAGCTAAAACAACGTATGCATGTAGTTCTCTTTCCAGAACGTCTGCCTTGAGACCTAATATTTATTTAAAAGTTATGAAGAATGAGAATAAGTTAAATCATTTCACCAGCATGTGACTGCTATCCAACATTTTATTACCAAGTTTAAAAAGTGCATGTAGAAGAAGGTTTTCTGACTTTGGAAAGCTTACTAATTGACTGCTCCTATTTTAGTCCCTACTATAGCACTTTTCCAATCTCAAAGTTCTTTTCCCTAAAGGATCTCATAAACCCTAATACACATAAATTTGTCATAGAAAGAATTTTCCTGTTACTCATAAATCCCTCGGCCATGAAACAATCAATATCTTCACACCGCCCTAATGGTGTCCACTATCGGCAGGCTCATAATCAGAGCTTGTTTAGATCAAGTCCATCTTTTCCCTGTTTCTCCAGCTGAACTGCCGTGAGAGGCATTGAAGATGTTGAAGGTGAAGAAAGAAATTCTAAGAAAAGTAAAGACCCAGGTGGGAAATGAAGCCCGTTTATCCCAGACCCAAGAGACAAAAATGTTTGTCATCTGACAATTTGATGGTAGCTGATCCACTCCCTATCCAAACCCTCCTCCTCTCACTAGTGGCTGACAAATAATAAGTTCATTTCTTACAGAATCAGGTGGTTTGATAAATCCTTTGACAATAAGACTAAGCTACTCTAATTTCTTTGAGACCATAATATATGGAGAAAATATAATTACTTGCCTGCATTTAATTTTGTATCTAACTGAACTAGAGCATTTATGATTAGAATGACTTTAAATGGATCCAATACATTATCGAAAGTTATGCTAGTGAAGCAATATTGTGATCCTTGGTAGCTAGAACTATGTGACTAGTAGAAGCTCCTTTGGGAATGGTATGAAACTGAAAAAATCTTATTTTGTATGCGGTAGAAATTCCCTTGGCTGATTTGGTGAAGAAAAGCTGGCATAGAGAATCTGAAAGTGGGGAATTGGAGGCTCCTGAGCAGGAGATGGAGTTTGCTGAGGACCCCCTAGGTTCCAGGTGCTGGCCTAAGCACGTTGCCTGGGGATAACGCACTTATCTTCAGGGCAACCTTACAAGGTAGGTACTATTGTCACCCTTTTTATAGATTAGGAAACTGAGCCACATGGAGTTGGTGAAGCTAAATATCATCCCAGGCAGCCTGGCCCTCCCTGTACACTAAACCTCTGTATTCTTTGGCCTCTGGGGTTCTAATAGCTGGGAGGCAGGCAGGGGACAGAAGAGAAATGTTGAGTCTGAATCACCAAGTGAATGAAATGGCCACAGGATCTTGAGTGGGCCCTTCAAGACCACTAGGGCAAGCTGTGAGGCCATAGAATATGTTGCCTAGTGTCTGACATGTAGTAGATTCTCAGTAAATGTTGAATTGAAATCAAGCATAATTATATGAACTGTTGGCCCTGTCTCTTCAGTTTGTCAAAATTCCTCTTAATTCTTTAATTTTTTTGTACTGGGTAAACCACAGAAAATGAATTTTCCTTAAGAATGATTGTCTAGTTTTCATGGAAAACTACAGCTAGAAATGTGAGAAGAAATTTTTCTAGCTTTTAGGTTCATATCCTAAGAGGCTGGCTAAGGGGTGGAGCAATCCTGGCTTGTCTTTAGAGCTCATCTAAGGAACAACTGTCCCCATGACCCTTCCTGTTGCCACCAGTTAGCTTTCTCCTGGTGAAGCATGAATATTTTCCCAGTAAAGTTTAGGTCTAACTGTGACACTCTCACTGCCCACAAAACACACAGGATTCCAGTGAGCAAATAGCCTTGCCCAGAGTCTACCCGGCGTCTGCCACAGGTATGCTGGTAGGAATTTAGGGGTCTGAACTGGCAGGCATTCAGGATGGGGGTAAAAACATGTGTTCTCTCAATGTCGCCCTCTCCCCACCCTCTAGGCTGTGGTCCCAGGGCTGTCAGTGTAGCCACAACTTGGGAGAGAGCCTCCTTCCCCGGGCTTTGCGGCAGGAGCTGCATTTTTGCTCACCTCCCCTTCCAAGGCGTTCCTTGGGCGCTCTGCTCTTGTGTGCAGGGGCTTTGACCAGCACGGTCCTCCTGAACCTCAGGGAGAGAGGTGAGCTGCCTTGCTGTGCTCACAACCTTTCCAACAGCAAACCAACCACGAATGACCCTGCATGGCTATTGCTTGCTTGAGATGACCATCTGATTTTCATTTCTACCAGAAATGGCTTTTCTAAAAAACAATTTATTTTAACTTTTTTTAGAGAGATTCTCACTTTGTTGCCCTTGGTAGAGTTCTGTGACATCATAGCTCACAGCAACCTCAAACTCTTAGGCTTCAGTGATCCTGTTGCCTCAGCCTCCCATGTTGCTGGGACTATAGGTGTCCACGACAACACTTGATTATTTTTTAGAGATGGGGTCTTGCTCTTGCTCAGGTCTCGAACTCCTGACCTTAAGCAATCCTGCCTCAGTCTCCCAAATGTTAGAATTACAGGTGTGAGCCACTGCAGCTGCAAAAATTTGGCTTATTTGAGAGTTTAGGCTTAGATTCTGAGCCCAGCAAGCAGAGATGGTACCCATGATGTGGCAGAGTTTGGGCCTAGACAACAAGGCCCCCGAGTGGTACAATTCTATCAGTTCTCAGATCTGCAGGCTTAGAGCAGGGCAGCCACGTGGGGCTGGCTGACAGCGATTGGGTCACTTTTTCCTGTTGGCCAACATGCCTCGTAGTCTAGCATTTGCATACTCTTAACCCTAGCCTATATGCAAGTCCTGCTTCACCCAGGGGCTCCCAATGGCCTGTAAGACACAGGTGGGCCTCCTCCCCTGCCACCAAACCCCACCGTACCCTGGCCTTGCTCAGCTCTCTCTTTCCTGGGGTGCTCACTTCTTTCCCTCCGGCACCCCACATTCCAGCTGTAATGAGTGGTGGCATGGTCATCCTTGGCAGTGAACTATGTGGCCCCCAGGGTCATGCTACTTCCTCTGCTTGGATATCCTTCCTGGGTTTCTTCTTCTGGTTCACACATCTTCACCCTTTGGGGCTGATCTTGGCTCTCCCTCTCTCTGAGAACTTGTTTCTCACCTCACAGGCTGGTGATCCCATGCTGCTTCAACTCCTGTGGGATTTATGGAGGGTGGAAGGTCATAGATTAAGATATTAAGACATCAGAGAGACCAGTGTTCAAATCCTGGCTCTCTCAACATTAACGATGTTATCTTGGGCAAATTGTTAACTTCCCTGGGCTTCAGTTTCACTATGTGTAAAATGAGAACATTAACAGTATTTGCCAGTAGAGCGCTGGCCCCATAGGCTGGAGGTGGTGGGTTCAAACCCAGCCCTAGCCAAAAACTGCAAAAAAAGAACAGTATTTGCCATAGAAAATAAGTTGATGTTTATAAAGCCCTAGAGTGGGTTGAATTGTGATTCTTCAAAAGTATGTCCGCTGGGGACCTCAGAATGTGACTTTATTTGCAATAAGGATCTTTGCAGATGTAATTAAGTTACAGATCTTGAGCTATCTTGGATTTAGGGTGCACCTTAAATTCAATGACAGTTTCCTTATAAAAGACAGCCAGAGGCAGATTTAACATAACAGACACAGAGAAGTTTATGGGAAGACAGAAGCAGTAATCGGAGTGATGTTTAGCCACAAGTCTAGGAACCCTGAAGCTATCAGAAAGTTGAAGAGTCAAGAAAGTACTCTCCCTGGAGCCTTTAGAGGGATTGTGGCCCTGCTGACATCTTGACTTTGGACTTAGGGCTCTAGAGGGAGAATTTCTGGTGTTTTGGTAACATGCCATGGCAGCCCTGGAGAGTGAGCGCAAGTGTTTAGCATGACCTGCAGTGCATTGCAGATGCTTCCTCAAGGTGGCCTGGTAGCATTTCTGGTGTTTTCATGGTGTCTCTTTAAGGAGATTGACGCCGGTGGCGTTTTACTCCATAGTGAACTAGCAGAGTTTAACTTTAAGGGTCTGAGCAGTCTTGAGAAATCCGGAACCTGAGCCTTGTGTGGGAGCAACCTCCTGTCTGAGGTCCCATCTTTAGTCGTAAGTATGTCTGTTCCATGTCCCTTGCCCTTGACATTGTGCATTTCTCAAAAATGCAGAATGTGTTTGTTAACTTGTATTCTCAATGCTCATCACAGAGTTTGGCACATAGTAGCTCCTCAAGAAGTGCTTACTGAATGAGTTAGGGCAAGGACATGCTGACATAGGCCTGTATCCTGTGATGGGGTCCATACTTCCTCGGTGGGCATCATGTTATCCCACGTCCTGTTAACCCACGTCCTGAGTTTCCCTGCTTGGTCACTGACTCCTTGAGAACTCAAATGTTTCTAGGTCAGTGTTAGTGAGTGCAGCCTTCAGTGCCTGGAGGGGATTTGTGTACTTGTCTCCCGAGAGCAGGTACCTAGTGGATGCAGCAGCAGTGCTTGGCTCACCCCCTCACCCAAATGAGGGGGATAGGGCATGGCCCCATGGGGAGAGACGGGGGCCAGGGAAGAGGTACTAGACGGCAGCTGAACAGTCTGGTGGGTGTATGTGCTGGATAGAGGAGCTTCTGGGGGCCAGCATCAGTGTTGCCTTGCCTGGGGTCATGGAGATGCTTCGTAGCATCAGGACTGTGGTACAGCTCTGGGTTTCAGCAGGCTCTGGAGACCACAAGCCTGGGCTTATGGCCCAGTCTGGCACACTCCTGCCTATTCTCTCAAGATTGAGAAGAGGTTGATAAGCACCAACATTGAGAATAGGAATTTGAGGTTTAGAGGAGTTGAGTGATTTGACAGGTTACTTAGCAGGTGCTAGTGCCAGAATTTGCAACCAGTTCTTGGTTATAATATCTGGGCTTAGCAGGAGTGTGGGTGGAAATGGAAGGGGTGAGATGTTTGTGTTATTGATATCTTCTGTTTTACTTTTGCATATTTTATAAATCCCACGATACAATATTGCTGATGTGCTTGAAATGATCAGTTGTCTTTTAAAACAATTGAAAAGCACTATGCTTTATTCACCTATGTGTTGACCATTCCTGGCATTTTTCATTCCTTCTTGTATGGGAGGTGGTAATTGCAAAACAGAAAATAGATCAGGAATTCAGGGGGACTTTGGCATGTCCTAGAGATAAATGTGAATGAGATAGATAGATTCTGTAGGTTTGTTGTTAAGTTGAATTTATATGTAAATTGGAACAGGGACATTTATCTATTGCCTGTAACAGGCTCTGTTCATAAGTGGGGGTTGTACATAAGTGGATGTTTGTAACTCCAGACTGCCTGTATCTGGGTTTCCCATTAGATTCATTTCCCTGCAGACTGAAGAATCACACACAGTGCAGATTCTTCTACCGCCAGTGGATCCTTTCAGCTTTTTGAAAGATAATTTTTCTGGATATACAGTTCTGGGTTGACAGATTTTTCCCTTCTAGCATTTTAAAGATGTTAACTTATTTTAAAAAGTGTTTATTTTATCACCATGCTTTGAAGAATATTTTGTTATTAATTTTTTTTTATAATTTCAGTAGTTTAGAAATGTTTCATTGCCTTTTCATCTCCATTTAGTTTTCTGATAAAAAATCAGCTGTTTTTCAAGGCATCATTGCCTCAAATTTCCCTCCTCCTATTTGTGTTACTTATTGTTAAGATATTATTTATATTGATATATTACATATTATTGAGATATAATTTGTTAATTAATGTTATTTAAAATAGGCTGGTAAGAGAAGGCAACTTTTTCTTTCATCTTCACATCCATCTTTATTTGATTTCTCCCATGAGCTTATATAATTTTAATCAAAACTAAATAAACTCTAAAAAACCAATCGCCGCAAATTATGTGCAAAGTATGTTATTAGGACCATATGTCAATTTGGGATTGGGATTCACCCTTTTCACTCCTATGTTGGCTCTCGTTGAGTTTCCACCCAGTTCTCTTGCTTCCACAGTTGGCGGTTCAC
This sequence comes from Loris lydekkerianus, assembly GCA_963574355.1. Classification (NCBI taxonomy): domain Eukaryota; kingdom Metazoa; phylum Chordata; class Mammalia; order Primates; family Lorisidae; genus Loris; species Loris lydekkerianus. Next base: position 75,204 of record CAUYPK010088167.1, on the reverse strand, counting down.
AGTTGCTATTTATATGCTATACACTAACTAGAAATGAGGCAGACATTCGACCATAGGTTTACTACTAATGGTCTTTGGATTTTGAATTGGCAAGGCAGACAGGATTGAGTCAGTCTGTGAGGTATCTGGAAAGATGACTAAAGCAAAGATTTGAGCTGGACCTTGGGAGATGGTAATTGGGAAACAGAAAATAGATAATGAATTCAGGGGTCTTTGGCATGTCCTGGAGATCAATGTGAAGGCTGAGCCTTCCATGCTAGAACCTGACTGACGTCTTTTGTTTTCTTGCCCTCACATCTGTATCGAGTACCCAAATGCCAGGTCACACTGACTCTTTGCTGAGAACCTCTCTAGTCTGTCCTCTCCTCCATCATGACACCATCCCAGTTCAGGACCACATTAGTCCTACCTGGAAGACTTGTGCTCATTTTTCAAGGCCTTTCTAATTTTAAGTGTGGCTCTAAGACTAGTGATATCAGTACCTGGGAACTCCCCTGGAGAGGCAGGACCTCAGACCCCACCCCAGACCTTCTGATAAGGAATGTACCTATTATCTAGAACTCCATCTGAGATTTCTATGCACATTCAATTGTGAGAAGCATTCCTCCAAGGTTGTGGTTCTTGACTTTGTCTGCATATTACAATCATTTGGGGAGCATTAAAAAATTCCTTCATTCGTGGCCACACCCAGACCAAATCAAATCTCTGGGGGGGACCCAGGTGTTGGTTATTAAAACTCTCCAGGTGATTCCAATTTGTAGAGAATCCTTGCTTTAGGACAGACGCTCTCCAAATTGGCTGCCTATTAGACTCACATGGAGAAATTTTTGCAACTTCCTGAAACAAGCCACACCCTAGACCAATTAAATTAGTATCTGGGGGTCAGTGTGACGAAGGCATCTACATTTGTGAAACGTGCCAGGAGACTGCAGTGTGTAGCCAGGACTGAGAAGCACTGTCACAGGGCTCAGCTTAGGTGTTTCTCCTTCCTAGAAACCTCTGTGTGGATGACGGGTGAGGTGTCCATCCTCCTGTTCCCAAGACACCCTATGCATCTGGTACCATCTCTCCATCTAATCATCTATTCTGTGTCTGTCCTCACCCACCCCATTAGGTAGGGAGCGCCTAGAGAGTAGGAACCATGCTTTTCTTTTCTTTAGTCTTTTGTGCCTTGCACAACACCGGCATGTACAACATAGTCATCCAGGGGTATTCTTCTTATTGCTTTCCTTATTTGCATTCTGAGAGCGTATCGTCAGAGCTGTAGTGAGGAAAGCTCCCCTTGTGCAGGGTATGTTGGATGAGGGGAAAGTTTGGGTGGCAGGCAGAGCAGCTAGGAGGCTGTTGCAATGGTCCAGGTGGGAGGTAATGAACAAAGAGTGGGTGCAAATGAGGACCCTGGGAGGGGGCCTGGTGCTGATTCTCAGCATCCTAAGGGAGAAGGAGTAGGAGTAGGAGTATTAGATTGCTGAGATGCTGTAACTAGGCAACAGTGACTTATGGTCTCATGGCTCTGGAGGTTAGAAAGCCCAAATCAAGAGGTGGCTGGTTGTTCTTTCTGAGAGCAGTTAGGAAGAATCTGTTCCAGGCCTCTTTTCTAGTGTTTAGGGGTTTGCTGGTGATCCTTGGCATTCCTTAGCTTGCTGACCATCACTCGACCTCTGCCTTCATCTTCCCTGGGTGTTCACTCTGTGTGTGTGTCCAAATTTCCTCTTTTTATAAGGACACTGGTCATATTGGATTAGGGCTCCCCCTCCCTATGCCAGTGTGACTCTCATCTTTATGAATCACATTTGCAACGACTCTATTCCCAAATAAGGTCACGCTTGGCAATACTGAAGGTTGGGACTTCAGCATAGGAAGGGGAGGGGCACAATTTAGCCCATCACGGCAGGTACAGGAATGTTTTTGTAAGCTGCATCGTGTGCAAGCGTGTGAACTTGAGGAATTTTAGTTTTTCGATTTTAGAGACAAGCCAATTCTTTGCTGTGAGATCAATGCACTAGTTTCCACGCTTTTGTCAAAATCACAACTTAATGAAAAGGAACTCTTGGGCATGATGACAAAATTGAAAAAACAGATGTCTCTAGCCAGCTGGAGATGAATGTGAGCCGTGCAGAAGCTTGAGAAATTCAGGTGAATAAAACATAGGTCATTGGTCTTTGGTTGGTCATTCACTGGCTGTCTACTTTCACTGCCAGAGTACTGCCCTGAGATTTCACAAGTTCACAGCATGACTGAGAAGCATAGAGGCTACTTAAAATAACAGTAAGCATGCTCACAACCAACCACAGCATGCGGACTCCCAGCCTTCTTCTCCCCTCCCATCCCTCCTTTGTCTCTCTCTCCCTCTACTTCCTTTTTAGGCTCAAAGCTTGGTGAAGACTTTACTTGTTAACTATTCTTTTGTGATTTTGTTTGTGGCAATTAAAGACAGTGGGGGTTTGGTAATTAGCTGCTGTAATTAGAAACACCTTCAGGTCAGGACGGTGTTTCCTTTTCATCACTTCAGGAGCTGAGGCATTCTCCAAAGTGCCTGGGCTTGGCTGGCGGGGGCTGAAGGAGGGTGACCAGCTGCACACAATTCCTCAGCCTTCTGCTAACAATGACACCTTGCATCCTGCCTCAGAATTCTCCCCTGCAGCTGCAAGTGGGATGAAAAGTGTGCGGGGCTTCTCTTGCAATTAATAACTCCCAGATCAGAGTTCACTTCCTCTCTGGAATCTGGACAGCATTATCCTGGACAATTCAATCCCTGCCAGAAAGGTATCATCTCCCCAAAGGTTGTCTGTCGGCTTTTCTTTCCTATTTCAGGCCAAAGGGATTTTCTAGAATTAAGAAAAAAGAAAAAAATATATAGTTTATATTCCAAATGGGACCCCTTGTATCTCCTGTCAAAACAAGAGTTAAGAAAAGAAAAGTAAAAAACCTCATGAATTGTCCTCTTAAAATTCTCTACACTTTTTCAAAAACAAGAACAAAATGGAAAACTCTCACAGACTTTGAATAAAACCCAAGTGAAGCCCTCCAGCTGGGAATAGCTGCTGCCTGGTCTCAGGGCTCTGGCAAAGGCAAGTTGCATTTGTCATCCAGTCTTACTAGACATTGAGCTTCTGGGAAGAAATAAAAGGATCTTCAATTGCCATTTATCAGTTGTACATTTTCAGTCTTGACTCACTTTTCTTCTGCATTTTTAATTTGGGGCTTTAGGTTTTAGACTAAAAGGAGGTTGACAGTGTTCTTTCTAGGTTTGGATCTGTAACTAGTTTCCAGACAATGACACCTCTAAAAACAAAGAAAAGATGAGAAAGGCCCAGTGCCCAGCAACTGGGAGTATGGTACTGTCATTGGCCCTGCTGGGAGTCTCTCAAACCAGTGTGGACCCAGAAATCCAGATTGACTTGTGGGGGTTCTCAAGACTCTGCAGCAGTACTCTGGACATCTCAAATAAGTAAGCACCCTTCCTCCACTTCCTCCTGTCCCACCCTGAGCTCTGAGGATGAGGACAGTCTTTGAAGTGTTTGGGCTGAGGTATGATATTTATTTCAGAATTTTTTTTATAAACTTTAAAAATTCTTGGGTGGAAGGAGGGAGGAAAGGGATGGGTAAATTCACACCTAATGGGAACATTGCACACTTTCTGGATGAGGGGCAGACTTATGACTTTGACTTAAAATATACAAAATCGAATTAGGAAACCAAAACATGTGTACCCCCATAATATTCTGAAATTTAAAAATTAATTTCTTAAAAAAAATTTTTTTTTTATTGTTAGGGAATCATTGAGGGTACGAGCCAGGTCACACTACTTGTGTTTGCTGGGTGGAGTCACTCTAATAATAGTGTCCCACCCCCAAGAGGTGTGTTGCACACTGTGGCCCCACACTCTCCTCCCCTCTCTACCACCCCCCAACCATGTACTAGGTCATCAATCGTCCTCATATCAGAATTGAGTACACTGGCTTCTTCTCCATTCCTGTGATGTTTTACTAAGAAGAATGTATTTCAACTTCATCCAAATTAATACAAAAGATGTAAAATCACCATCTTTTTTAGTGGCTGTATAGTATTACATAGAATACATATACCAACCAGTCCTGGGTTGGTAGATACTCAGTAACGGGATTGCAAATGGGAGGTCTAGTTTGAGTTCTTTGAGGATTCTCCATACTTCCTTCCAAAGGGGTTGGCTTAGTTTACAGTCTCACCAGCAGTGTAAAAGTGTTCCCTTCTCTCCACATCCATGCCAGCATCTGCAGCTTTGAGTTTTTGTGATGTGGGCCAATCTCACTGGGATTAGGTGATATCTCAGGGTGGTTTTGATTTGCTTTTCTCTGATAATTAGGAACACGAGCATTTTTCATATGCTTGTTAGCCGTTTGTCTTCTTTAGCGAAGGTTCTATTCATCTCACTTGCCCATTGATATAAAGGATTGTTGGCTTTTTTTGTTGTTGCTTGATTTGAGTTCTCTGTAGATTCTAATTATGAAGCCTTTGTCCGATTCATAATATGCAAATATCTTTTCCCATTCTTATGGTTGGTTATTTGCTTTGGTTGTTGTCTCCTTACCTGTATAAAAGCTTTTCAGTTGAATTAAGTCCCATTTTTTTATTTTTGTTGTTGTTGCAATTGCCACTGGAGTCTTCTTTATAAAGTCTTTCCCCAGGCTGATAGCTTCAAGTGTTTTTTCTACAATTTCTTCGAGGATTTTTATTGATTCATGCCTTAGATTTTGATTTTTTAACTATCTTGAATCAACTTTAGTGAGTGGAGAAAGGTGCGGGTCCAGTTTCAGTCTTTTACATGTGGTTATCCAGCTCCCAGCACCATTTATTGAATAGGAATTCTCTTCCCCAGTGAATGTTCTTATTTGGTTTATCAAAGATCAGGTGACTATAAGATTTTAGTTTTAATTCCTCGTTTTCTACTCTGTTCCAGATGTCTATGTCTCCATTTTTGTGATAATACCATGCTATTTTGATCACTATGGCCTTGTAGTACAGCCTAAAGTCTGGTAGGCTAATTCTTAGGAGTTCGGTATTCTACTTCATAATATACCTATTTTGGTTTTAAAGGAAAGACAGCGTTTTCTTCATCAGATTTGTGATTCAAGTGAATGCTCTCATGCAGGTGGCCCACATCTATTGATATTATGATCTGGAGTAGGGGACAGATAAGCAGGTAGGTGGGGCTGATAAAATGCTGCCCATGAAGATCAGTGGACAGAATGAAACTAAAGTGTTCAAATTCTCAGCAGATTGGAGCTTCCAGTAAAAGGTACTCAAGAACCCTTTGGCAGCCCTTGGAGTGACGGCTGCCTCAGACTCTCCCGTCACTGATGCCCAGTTCCAGAGGACAGTATTTTCTGAGGCTCTTGGCATGCCCTCCCCATCCCACTGGGGTGCATAGACACCCCCCCCTACCTTCCTCAGAGGTGGGGCTGTGCTTCTGTGACTCACAACCTGGCTTCACAGCAGGACTCAGCCTGCCTGCAGGGGGTGGGGTGGGGGACAGGAGGCTTGGCTTTGTTCTTCTTCCTTCACTTTTTGAGTTTTGGAACCGGGGTCTTGAAGTAGCTCCCACCCCACATCACAAACACAACATACTCCTGAAACTTGTCAAGGAAATCCAAACATGCTGTGATGATGTAAGTGAGCCCCTAGCAGCACATGGAGGATGATCACTGATTTGGGAAGAGGAACTTGCCCGTGATGTGCATTTCCTAAATCTCGTGGGATCCAGGGAGCTTGAATGAAAATACAGTTGGCATGGACTCCCCATCCGCCCTGTCAGGTTTCCTGGCGTGCTGTGATGTGATGAGTAGGGGAGAGGGGTTATCCTGGACTCACAGACACCTGGCGGACTTACCTCGGCCACACCAAAACCACTGTGCCAGCAGTTCTTGAGCCAAGCTTAATGCAATTCCTATTCTCCACAGAACTTCCTCATAGGAAGATATCCAAGGTTCATGCAGGCTGCGTCCCAAACTCACTTCCTCCCTCTTGCTTCCTCGATAAGTGCTGCTTCTTCACGGACACATAGTCCTCCTGCTGACTGAGTTATGTTCTCTAAATTCTGCTCTCTCAGCCCACTTCATTTCTACAAACACATACAAGGTATTTCCAAACACAAGTGTGCCACATAGAAGATGTTCTTCTCCAGTGTCATAGTTAGCCTAAAATGCCCATTTTGTTTTACGATCATGCATTTTCACCCTTAATCAGGGCTCTGCACTGACTGGAGTGGTTCAGAACTCTGGGAAAGTGCTGATACACTCAGAGCACTGCTTTATCCCTGCACGGATGGTTCAAATCCAGCCTCTGCTACTACAGATCTATGAAACTGTGCCTCTCTGGGCCTTAGTTGTCACAGCAGAAAACTGAGGCTAAAACTCCTCTTGCACAGGTGTTGTAAGGATTGGGTGAAGATGAAGAATGATGTTTCTAGCATGATATCTGTTATGTAAAGTCCTGAGCAACTTGAGTTTGTTCTTTTCTTTGCTTGCTAAATGCACAAAGCCCCCAAACATCTGTTTCAGTTTGGGATAGAAACACACTGAAATTAGTACTTTAGGAAACCAGCACATTTCGCATAAGTAAATGGGGATTGGACTTTTATCTCTATTGGCTAAAAACCTTGCTGAGATTGAAGTTGTTGAACCTTAGTTTTTATGAAAGATATGGAAGACCTGCTATTGAGTGCTAAAGAAAATGTGTGACTAGATGTTAAAGCAAAGGCAAGCCTTGAGTTATTAGCAAGTATCAAGATTTGATATATAACTTTATAGCATAATCCTTTGTCCGACTTTAGTCTCTATTTCCATAGGTCTGTAGATTCCTCTCTTCTTTCCCCCACTCTCGGTTCCTCCATCGAGATCTTAGTCATAATGGACTCAAGTTAGCAAATTGTTGGGAAGGTTAAATGAGATCTTGTTAATTGGCACATAGAAGTTGTTAACAAAGGTAGGTCTGATTATTTCTGCAACTTACAGAAAGATGAAGAAAGTAGAGGAGATATTTTAGGTTCTGATTGACCTTGACATCCTTACATTAGCGGTTCTCATCTGGGGTGACTCCTCCCTCCATACCAAGAGACACTTCACAGTGCCTGGGGATTTTTGATTGTCCTGACTTGGGGTTGGTGGGGAGGGTGTGTGTGGGTGTGTGGCTGGCATGTGGGGAGGAGTGGAGGCCAGGATACTGTGAGGCAAAGGGCTGAGAATTCTCTATCCTAATGTCAATCGTGCTGAGGTGGAGAAAACCTGCCTTCAATAGATTTTGACTATGAGGGAGGGATTTTGCTTTCTTCAGTAAGTTAGATACTGAAGAAGGATTCAAGTTAATACTCAGAAATAGAATTGCTCTGTGTTTTATAAAAGAACTCCCCACTTTCACATTTGTCTCTGAAGGAGAAAATCTGGCTTCGTTTCTGCCAGATTTCTTCAGATTTAATGTGTATAAAAAAATCTCATGCATTAATGATCTCTCAGAGTCGATTAGAAATTTGCATGTACCCCGTAGCCTTATAAGAAGACAGTAATTTACACCCCTCACCCAGAGACAGACATGAAAAATAAATAATGCCAACAATGCAAACCAAGCCAGACAAATGTGTTTTGTTTCGTACCTTGAAGTTCTTTTGATGTGAGGTTTGTAGAGCTAAAAGGAAAAGAGGATGTTTCAAACGTGTGTTTTCAAAGAAGAGTCTTCTCTTTTAAATCAGTTCTAAATCTCTTCTGTTGGAATCTTAATTGTTTCATGGATCTTTAAGGAGCCTGCATTTAGTATTATTTATTTGAACCAGGGTTCAAAAGGGTTTTGCTGATTAAAATAACAATTACCATCACATAAATTAAAACATTTACTACCAGTAGCTGTCATTTATTGAGCATTACTTTATGCTTGGCACTGGCTAAGTACTTCAAATAGGTGATTTCATTTAATAATCCCAATAATTTGAATAAGTAAGCATTGATATCCTTTTCTTAGAGATAAAGAATCAAGATGAGAGGTTAAATAATTTTCCCAAGGTCACTTAGAAAGCAGGAGTGGAGTTGAGATTTGTAAACATCGCGTATGCACTTTGAGCCCATTCTTTTGATCTATCTTCTAAAATTGCAATTAACAATCTTCAGAAAATCTATATCCTGTTGCCAGGGACAAATGTGCAGTTTAAGGGGTTGGTGCCACTCTTTGAGAATGAGTTTTAGACTTGTCCTCTCTGTCCTTGTGTGGGACTCATGAAATAAAATCGCGTTGAGCACTGTGGCAGTGACAACCACGGTCTACCTCAAATTCATGGGTCTTTCCATGCAAGCTGCTGTCCAGACAAGTATGTTACTTAGTTTTACCTGTACATGGAAATGATGTTGGTGGCACCTAGACAGAGATGTCTAAGTGGTGCTTGTGACTTCTCCACTTGCTTGCTGACAGGTGATACTTGACTTGGAAACTGCCTGTAGGATGTGGCGGAGCCTCCCTCCCCCACCCCATCTGGGCCAAACACACTGTCATGGGGAGTGGGTGAGGATGACATTTTTACAGTTAAGTCATCACAATTACAGCAGAAAATATTGTAACCAAAAAATATATCTTCCTTTGAGCTTCCTTTAGGAGAAGTGGATTGAACAGGTGGAAAGAGGGAGGTGTGTCTGTCCACTTCCCCAAAGGGCATTCTCCAGTTGTGTGGTTTCTGAGAGCTGGGTGGATGGATGGCCAGACTTATTTAAAATATGGGCCTGAGTGAGAAAGGATGAAGAGGTGGGCAGCTGAGGGCCCGGGTTGAGGCTTGTGGGGAGGAGCAAACGTCAAGAGTTTTCTCTTTTCTATCATATGTAGCCCACTCAATACATTTTTCAGGGGGGAGATACTAAGGGGACAGCAAGGGAGATGGCTTCACATAAAGAAAAAGGTGATGAATGTGGATGTCTTCAAAATGAGAGTGCAGAAGTACCGGAAACAAACAACTGTATGAGGAGCTTTACCTGGGTGTCTAATCACTCCGACCAGACAAAGAGCATGTTTCTCCTTTATAAAATAAAACCTCACATTACTTCCCTTATTTGTAGTGATGTAGTTTTCTGGCCACTAATGTGACTGGATATTGATTTGGTTAAAAATGGAGAATTTCTCTGTTTAAACCCTGCTGTCCTTCCTCCCTTCTGTTCTCCGTATCACTTCTGTTGCAATTTCTGAAAATCAGTTTAATTAAAAATGCCATATATGGTTTGTTGAATTCATCTGAAAAAAGATAAGAAAAATTATTATTTGGTATGGTGATCAAGCAAACAGATATCTGGATACTAGGTTTGGGGAGAAATAAAACTAATTGCTGAAATATCAGTTAATAAGAACATTCAGTTTTGCCAGTGCAATGTTGGAAAATAACACTTCTTTCTTTGATAATGGAAAATAGACTGCAGTTGGTGGCTCACACTTGTAATCCTAGCACTCTTTGAGGCCAAGGCAGGAAGATCACTTTAGCTCAGGGATTCAAGACCAGTCTGAGCAAGAGTGAGACTCTCTGGCTACTAAAAATAGAAAAACTAGCTGGGTGTTGTAGAGGCTGACTATAGTTCCAGCTACTGGGAGGACTGGGGCAAGAGGATCACGTAAGCCTAAGAGTTTGAGGTTGCTGTGAGCTATGATTCCATGGCACTCCACCCAGGGTGACAGTCTTAAAAAAAAAAAAAAAAAAAAAAAGATAATGGAAAATATTAAGTATTACTTGAAGCAGCATGTGAAGAAAGTATACGAGATCAGCATGATTCTTGGGGGTAGCCATTACTCTTTGGAATAATTAATTTTTAGTTCCAAATATAGCACAGAGAATAAAAACAGAAGTATCCCTTCTATTATGTAGTTTGTTAATGAAAACAATTCTTTGTCTGTAGATCACAGAAATAAATCTCTGACATTTAGACTCACTCTAAGCGTGAAACTTCTTTGGTCTTAAGAGAAAGCAAGGGAAAGCCAGTCTGTCCTTCCTTAGACCAAAATGAAAAAGTTCACATTTCATGTAGGCAGCCACCTTTACACCATGATGGGGACTAGCCTTAAAAAGAAGTCAATAACGTATGCCCTCAGGGGTGTCCAACCTGCAGCCTGCAGGCAGATTACTTGAGGACTGTTTTGCTCATCTGTGGTGTTGGATATCCCCAGAAGTATCTATAGACCTTTCCTTTTGCTCATCAGCTTTCTATAGTATTTGTGTATAATACTATAGACATACTGTGTGGCCCAGGATAACTCTTCCTTTTCCAGTGTGCAGCAGAAAAAAAGTTTGGACACACTTCTGGCAGCAAAGAGGAGAATCCTCTGTATCAGGTCTTCTCAAAAAATTGACAGTTTGGTTCAGATGATTCTTTGGGGGTGGGGGTCATCCCTAGCCTTTATCCAGAAGATGACAGTAGCACCCCCACCCTGCTCATGCCAGTCAAAAATGTTTCCAAACATTGCCAAATATTTCCTGGGGCACAAAGTTGCTCTAAAGTAGTGCAGTAGAAATATAATGTGAGTCATGTATATAAATTAAAAAAAACAATTTTTTTTTTTTTTTTGAGACAGAGTTTTTGTCACCCCCAGTAAAGTGCAGTGGTGTCTTAGCTCACAGCAACCTCAAACCCTTGGGCTCAAGTGATTCTCTCCCCTCAGCCTCCTGAGTAGCCGGGACGACAGGCACCTACCACAATGCCTGGCTATTTTTAGAGATGGGGTCTTGCTCTAGCTGGGGTGAGTCTGAAACTCGTGAACTCAGGTGATCAGCCCCCCTTGGCCTCCTGAGTGTGAGGGCTGGGATTACAGGTATGAGGTACAGTGCCTGGCCCTTGAAAATTTTTTTGTAGCCACATCAAAAAAATAAAAATAAAAAAAACAGGAGAGAAATTAAACAATGCATTTTATTTTATTTTTTTTCAAACAATGCATTTTATATGATCTGATTATTCAGGATATAATTTAGCTACAATATAAAATTATTGAGGTATGTACATTCACTTTTTTAGCCCAGAGTTTCTGAAGCCTAGTAAGAATTGTGTACTTAAAGCATGTCTCCATTCTCATTAGCCACATTTCAAGTGTTGATTAGCCACATGTGGTTAGTGGCAACATTTCTAAGGCCACCAACACGGTGCAAGGGCATCTGCCTGCACTATTCATTTCATTTCAACTGAATGGTGTTATTTAGTTGAAATAAAATGAATAGTGTTAGGATTATAGATATAATAGTTGTGGTTCATGTTGATGTGTCTAGTTGTGGCATTCACTGTGGAGAGATTATAACTTTCAATCTTTAACTTAAAAGATACTTTTGACTTATAGTTAATTGAGTCCATAAATATCCTTATTTTTTTATGTTTTTTGGGGGTGTAATTATCTTGTTCCTTCTGGCTGAAAATATCCTAATACAAGCAAGCCTACCTTGCTGTTTCTGATGATTAAGGCATTAACAAACTCCATAGGTATGTTTGCTAGAATTTCTTCCTTACTGTGCAAACATTGGCCTACGGTGGCCAACAGCACTCTTTGTATGGTTCTAAGGCATTGCTTCTACTAAGAGCCGGGGCACCTGTCTGCATGCCTGCTGCTTGCACACTTAGCTTCCTCACAAGGGTCTTTCTGGTCCAGGAGCCACGTGCTTCTCTGGAGTCCTTTGGTCATGAACTTTATTGACTGACAGCTAAGGCCTGGCTTGCCCTTCCCCCATATGCAGTGGTTTCCTGCTTGAGGTTCCTCCCAAGGCTCAGCATGTGTCTGGGTGGCAGGGATAATAGAGATAAATGAGGGCTGGGAAACTCTACAAGGTGGACGAGCAGAGTCAAGGCCACTTTCTTGACCACGGCTGGGAACTGCAGTGAAAACAGAGGAGGGCATTCTTGCAGAGTTGTCACAATCAAACCAACAGGAATTCACAAGGAAGTTGTTCAGGACATATTTTTTCCCAGATGTAGCAGGTTTGCATAATTGAAAACACAGGGGTCTTGAAACCTAGGATTTTACTCTAAGAACTAGAAATGTTAGAAAAGTCCCATGGTCTGGTTCCTCTTCCCATTTTACAGACGAGAAAACTGAAGTTCAGCGAAGTTAAACTTTCCCCAATCTGTGCAGTGTTAGTAATGGATTCAGGACTATAAATCTGCTTTCTTGGCTTATCAAATATTCTCACTGTAAACTGCAGCCTCCTGTGTTTATTTAGAGTTCATGCAAATAAATGCCACACCTCCCTTTCCCCAGGTGTTTTTATTTTTATTTTTTTTAGAATGTTAAAGTATCAGTTTATTTTACAGAGAGGAAAGAGAGTGGGGGAAGAGATGAGAAAGAGAGAAGAGAGAAGGGAAGGTGGAGGGAGAGAATTGCTCAGCTACCCGAACAAAGAATGCCAGCCTGTTTTTATTTTTTAATAAAAAATTTCCTTTTGAAATAAGGATATACATAAAAGTTGCAAAAATGGTACAGAGAGCTTCCGTGTGCCCTTCACCCAGTTTGCACAATGATTAGACTGGGAATGGATATGGTGTCACACTGCTAACTACAGGTCTTACTGACATTTTCCTAGTTTTTACATGTACTCTTTTTTTTTTTTTTAAATCACATTTGTATAACTGTTGCCTTAATCAGGATGAAGAACTGTTTGATCATCCCAAAGAACCTTCCCTGATCCCTTTATAGTCAAAGCCTCCCCCCAACATTAATTCCCAACTTAATCCATTCTTCATTACTGCAATTTTGTCATTTTGAGAATATTCTGTACAGGGAAGCATACAATACATATATGTATGTAACCTTTTGAATCATGCTTCCTTAACTAGTGCAATGCCCTGGACAAGCATCCATGGCGTTGCATGCATTAATGATTCATTCCCTTTTTATTGCTGAGTAGTTTTTCATTGTAAGGATGCCACAGAGTTTATTTAACCTGTCACCCCACTGATGGACATTTGGCTTATTTTCAGTTTTGGGCTTTTTAAAGAAAAAATGTATATGAACTTTACAATTAATTTTTAATCATTTTTCATTGCTGGAGGTTGGATTTCTGATTATTTTCTTGCCATGACTCTTACTTTGTAACAATCTTTACCTGGCCAGCAGAAAAGAAAGAAACACAGGGTGAAGATTGCTGATTCCCCAATGTGGGACATGTTCATGAGGAAATCTGACTGGCTGCGTGGGCCAGACCAATTATTGGTGAGGAAATCTGTCTATGGTTCTTAAAGAGGATCTCTCAACCAGCCTCACTGGCAGTGCCTTTAAGTTCTAGGTCCCACCCAGAGCTATCAAATCAGAAACTCTAAAGCATGCGGGTCTGGCAATCTGTTTTTTTTTTATTAAGTCAAATACACATAGATCATGAATACATTTATGCATATGTGGGGTACAATGTGTTGCTTTTTTTTAATACAATCTGACATGGTTACATCAAAGCAATCAACATAGCTTTCACCTCATTTTCTTGATTATTGTGTTAAAACATTTATGTTCTACACTTGACAGATTTGACTTGTACCCTTGTCATATGCTCCATATGTGTGGTCCCGCCTTTTACCCTCCCTCTATAAACCTCCCCCCTCCCCTCCCTTCCCACTGCATTTCTCTCCTTCATCCTGGGCTATAGTTGTGTTCTATCTTTCATAAGAAAGTATGAGTAAATATAAGTAGGTTTCATAGAAATACTGAGTACATTGGATACTTTTTCCTCCATTCTTGAGATACTTTACTCAGGACAATATGTTCCAGATCCCTCCATGTAAACATAAAAGAGGTAAAGTCTCCATCTTTTTTAAGGCTGCATAGTATTCCATGGTATACATATACCACAATTTATTAATCTATTCATGGGTTGATGGGCACTTGGGCTTCATCCATGACTTGGCTTTTATGAATTGAGCTGCAATGAATAATCTGGTGCAAATATCTTTTTTGCTAAGTGATTTTTGATCTTTTGGATATACTCCTAGTAGAGGAATTGCAGGATCCAATGGCAGTTCAATCTGGGTTTTAACCTTCTGAGAACAACTGGTGAAGGTGAGAGCTGAAAGACTGTGTTCTTACCAAAAGAGCTGAAAAACTGTTCTTACCAAAAGCAAGTCTCAGGGGCTGGTACACACAGGGCCTGAGTCCAGGGAAGCTGCTTTCCCTCTGTAAGGTGTGGCAGTGGGATGAACCCTTTCTTTTTTCTGGCAGAGACAGCCTGGTGGGTCTAGATAAACTGGTATATTTTAGAAGAACCTGCATCTTAAATGCTTCCATTTTCCCCGTAGACAATGTGGAAGATTAATGTGACGGCACAGGCACTCGGGGGATGTCAGGATGCTGTGCACGTCTAGGGAAAAAGCTCACAGGGAGGCCCATTTTGATCAGTGGGTATTTCTCCATGGAGTAGGTAGCTCATAAAACATAAAAGGCTCTTATGCAGATGGGTTTTAGAGCATTAAATGTACCAGGTTTGGGAGATTTAATGGAGTAAGACCCAGTCTGCCCTTAGGCAGAATTGAGAAGCAAGAAAAAGCCAGGCTGTCTCATTTCTGCTTTTTGGTTTTCCCCCCACCCCCCCTTCCCTGTGTTCCTGACCTCTTGCCAGATTCCTTTGCACTTTCCGCTCTGCCCTCCTTCCTTCCCTCCCCTCTCCCAAACCTTCAATCTGACTTACTCTTTTCCATGCATGTCACTTACACCCTTTCCTCTGCCAGGTGCCACTGGGTTAACTAGACAAGAGAATCCCTCACTGTTGGAATAAACTTGGCAGATTATCCCCAGACATGCTTCAACTCCTTACTTCTAGGAATGAGATCATGTCAGCCTGACAGTGAATGGTAGGAAGCCTGAGGAGGATATTCTTTTCATCTTATCTAAAATAGCTCCCACGATTAAAGGGTGTCGATTGGTCAGGTTTCTCCTGCTAATGGTTCTGTTGGATGGCTGGGATTTCTGTGTGTGTGTGTGTGTGTGTGTGTGTGTGTGTGTGTGTGTACTGAGAAGGTCCTCCGAGGTGCAGAGGCAATTGTATACTTTATGAGGAAAATAATGAGACTGTTCATCTTCAGTTGCCGTGTTTGGGGAGAAGTTGTCTGTTTTAAATGAAAAGATAAAGGCTCGGATCAGACTAATTTCAATTTTATTTTTCATTTTTTTTTTTTCTGGTGAGTTTTGTTGGATTTTAATCTTCATTCCATTTGAATTCATTCGGCTTAATTAACAAGCAAATGCTCACAGCTCTTCGGTCTTCACTAGGGAAGGTTTTCCCCCAGGCATGAAGCAGGGGCAGAGCCCAGGTCCTTGAAGCATAAAGACCAGCACCATCTCAAGGCCCAGAAGCACCCGGGGATGGGCACAGGCTCCCTGGCTTTATCCTAACTCTTGAATAACTTTTTAAAGAGTCTTTGTTTGTTTGTGTGAATTGGGATTCCAGCCCTGCCTTTGCCCCTTCCCCTAGAGCGTGGAGAGAATGAAAGGGCCCTGAATGATGGAACTGCTTCTTAGGGCAGATTCTAATTTCTTTCTGTGAAGGCTGCCCTGAAATTCAAAGAAGCATTATTATTTCATCCAATTTAAAACCCTGTCTGATGCTGAATGGGCAAGCACCTAATTTCACTTTTGGAGGCAAATGGGAAGCTTTTTGTGCTGAAAGAGAAAAAGAGGATTCTGGAGGATAATTGAACGAAAATCCCTTTAAGGTGCCAGAAAACCTCCTTTCCAAAAGGGATGAAACGAGGTCAAAATATATTTGTTAAAAGTGTGGGGCATGAAAGCCTTAATTATTTCTTGGGAAAGCTGTGTCTTTTAAGGACTTAAACAAAAGCTTCAAGAAGGTAGAGGCTGGGAGAAATTGCCCATGGCTTTAGAAAAGGTGAAGCCCAAAAGGAAAGCAATTACTGGTTAACAATAGTATATTAACAGCATTATTCTTCTAGATTGGGGGGCCCTTGCATTGGGTGTGGGATGGGATTTAGAAAGACCGCCTGGTGGCCCTCCCAGGTCTTTGACAATATACAGCAGGATAGAGAGGGGACACGCTCAGAAGTGACGGAGTAGGCTGGAAGGAGTGAATTTAGAGGGATGTGTATTCTTAATATCCAGCCTCTCTTTCACTGGCCTCACCCCCTTAGGCATGTTCCTTTATCCTAGTCTTTTTCATTTTTAAAATGGGGAAATACTACCTGCCATAGATGGTGGAAATTAAGTCAGGTGAAGCTGGGCCTGGTACCTAATTGGTGCTCCAGGGCAGTTAGTTCTCTGGATTCCTTGTGCCTGTCTGTTTGGTTTAACTTCCAGGAGGCCCTCTGTGGCCGGGCTGGCACTTGATCCTGAATGCACAGTGAGTCCCAAGCTCATTCTCCGTGCTAACCCTGCGTTCCACTTGGTGGTGAGTGCCGGGGACTCTCGGCCTCTCTTTCCCTTTCCCTCCAGACCCAGGGCTGCCTGTGCATCGTCACCAGCAATTGCTCCAGATGGCTGCCAGGATGAATAGAGTCCTGAGGCTGTTGCATTTCTACCCTCTCCACCCTCTCTGCAGGGGGGTATTTTGCTCCAGGGAAGGAGGTTTGCTGGCCAAGACAATCCACTCTGTGCCTTTGGATTGTTTTATGACACACGGAATTCCCCCATGAGTGTTTTGGTTTATATATTTATTCTGTTCCAAGACTCAACCAGGAGTTCTTCCGGTTCCCCATCAATCACTTTTCATGGCCTGAACTGACATGTAGCCGGAATCTTGTCTTGTGCCTCCACACCCCCTTCCTGAATGACAGGACACGCTTTCAGACCTGAAACCGGGATAGTGCATTGGGGTTCCTGGCCAACCCAGCTGTACGTAACTCGTGGGCAGTTGGGGCTCTTGAGTGGTGGGAGCAGGGGAGCCTCTGCTAAAGGAGCCCAGAGACCTCTTTGAAAAGATTGCCAAGCTTTGTTCAAAATAGACACTCCAGGCCGGGCATGGTGGCTCACACCTGCAATCCTAGCGCTCTGGGAAGCCAGTGGGGTGGGGGGATTGCTTGAGCCCAGAACTTCAAGACCAGCCTGAGTAAGAGTGAGACTAAAAAAGAAAAATTAGCCAGGCATTATGACACATGCCTGTTGTCCTAGCTACTCAGGAGTCTGAGGCAGGAAGATCACTTGAGCTTAGGAGCTTGAGGTTGCTGTGAGCTATGATGTCACAGCATTCTAGTGCAAGTGACAGAGTAAGACTCTCTTTCAAAAAAAAAAAAAAAATAGAAAAAAGAAAAAAAAAAATAGAAAAAAAAAAAACAAACCCAGATACCCTTGGAGCTGTCAAATTAGTGAGTGCAAAGATTTCCCAGGGTTTCAAAGAGTAGACACCCCAGCCCAGCTTTTGAAAAAACTGTTAATTCAGGCCAAGAACCTCTGTCTGGTTGTTAGTTAGATAAAGAGTTTCCATAGCATGTGTAGGCATTGCCAGCATTGGTCTCCCCCACATAGAAGCTGTCTTTTTCTGGCAAGCACTGGTGAGAAATAGCAGCTCTTTACTTCTTTCCCAGTTGATCCAGTAAGGGGGGTTTTTGGGATGGTGAGTTTGTTTGGCTCATCTGCGGAGACTATGCTCGTTTTCAGAAATACAGAAATACGAACACAGAGCTCGTCCTAGTGCATACAGTGGATTTCACGGTCACAGGTGTTGGGTGTCTTCACAGAGAGAGTAAAGGACGTTAGGGTAGGGTGGCAGCATCAGATTGATTGTCTAATTGTGTTTTCTCTCTTAAGGTCCAAGGGCTACACATCTTCAATTTCTTGCCTTGTCCTTTTTTTCTAAATTGGTAAAGCTCAGTTTCTGATGCAGGTATGTGCACCGTGTAAGAAAACAGAATTTTCTAACAATCAGAGTTAGCTCAAAAGTCATGCGTTTCCTGCTCTTAGACATGTCCAGATGGGGTGGTCAGCAGGGCTGGAACACCTGTGTGCTCAAGAGGCTGGGCAGACGCTAAGGTTTCCAAAGCTGATTATTCCAGCAATCACATTGGGAATTTGTTGGTGATATATTCATTCCTGACCCCAGAGCTATACGGAAACAGGTCTGAGGTGGGCCCAGGAATTTGCATTTTTATAATCTTCAGCAGGTGGATCTCTAAGCAGTGTTGCTCTAAATTCTCTTTGAATCTAAGATTCTAATAATAACACATTTTAGGTGAAACGGTTCTTAGGCTGGAGTTCTCTCTTAATGCTCATCAGCCAATGACATACTAGGACTGCTTTCTCAGAGCTCCCTGGGGGCTCCCCTCGAGTGTGCAAGACCTTCCAGGGGGCTCCCCTGGAGTGTGCAAAGCATTCCCTCTGTGCCTTGTCGCCTTTCTGCACTTCCTTCCTTTTCTCTGCTTCCCCACCTTGTGACTCTGACAAAGTCCCCGTGTTGGTGACCACAAATGGCTGCCCCTCCCCATCTGCAGTCAGAAGCCCCGAGTCACACGTCCATGCCTCTCTGAAGACAGCTGTCCAGGCCCTTGGGTGGAGTCCGAACTTGCACAGTGCAAATGGCCTCTGAGGTAGGCTGGCATGCACCCGGGCTTTCCTTTAAAGCCAGAGAGAAAAAGAGTTGACATAGTGTTTAAGTACATGAGATAAAACACTCTGCAACCCAAAGGCCTTTGTGTGTCATTTTCTGTAGGAGCTTTAAATACAGGATACTTTGGCCACCAATTTCAATAGCAAAGGAAGGACCCACAGAGGCTGACACAGGTAAATCTGAATGCAGATCTGGCTCAGGAAATGAGACTTTGCTTTGTCATTAGAAACAAATCCAGGAATGTTATTTCCATTAACAAATCGATTACTTGATTAACTCATTTTTTATCACATACTTAGAGGGCCTGCTGTATGCTGAGTACTGTGAGAAGAGCTAGGGGGAGATGGGGAGAGAGATGAATAAAACACCGGCTCTCAGAGGTGAGGGTCTCTCAAAGGGGATAAAGCAGAGGAACAGACAATGCTGGGGGAATAGAAAAATGGTGTCACTGACCCAAGGAGAAGCCCTTACCCAGCCTGCTGGGGTGCGGTGAGTGGTGATAAGGACCACTTATCTCCTACCTGAAAGTCCATTCTCAGGGCTGGCTAGTACCTGGCATGGTATGTGGCTCTTAGAAGAACTACACAGGACATGGCAAGGTCCCCACCCTAACAAAAAACAACAAGAGCAATTTAGCAATTTTATCAGTGCTTTGCCTCACAGCGATACAGGCAAAGTTGTTTTCTGAAACAACATTGCATGGCTGTGTGGTGTAATAAAAGGCCCACAAGATTTGAAGACAGAACTTTTTCATTTCTGTGTACTGGGGCCGGGGTCTCTTAGAAAATTTACTAGCTCACTATTATTCCTCAAGCCTAAACAAGGTAAGGAAAAGAAGATTGGCTGGCAGGGGTGGCTCATAAGAGACACACCCAAGAAATACTACTTATGTTAAAGGAAGAAGTAAAAAAAACAGTAGATATCACAACTGAAAATGAGAGAGAGAGAGAGAGAGAGAGAGCGCTAGTTTTATCAACAAATGAAACCTGAAATAAATTAGCATGAGCTTTTGATAATTCAATAAGTAGAATAAATTTAAATTCTGAGTTTCTAGGGAAGAATGCCCAACGAAACAAATAGTTTTGGGGATTTCTGGAACAACCAGTATGGAGTGTAGAGTCTGGGAGACCTCTGGAGTAGAGGTCCCATCAAGGGCAGCTCTGACAAAGGGGCTATCCCCTCACTCTCGTATCTTCTCTTGGCAGGGTGTGTGAGAAAAGAGCTCTACTTAAGGGTGCAAGAGAACAATATTTGTGTCTATAAGATTCAGTGAGCTCAGAGGGTTGTTGGTTATAATTAGCAGAAATAGTCTACAGAAAATGCCCTTCTTTCTTTTTCTATTAATTTACTTAATACGAATTTGGAATATGCTAAGGAAAGGCTCCTGAACTAATCAGCTATTAGTGCAACCCTGCTGAAAATGGACCAGGCTGGTACAGGACAGGGCTATAAGATGTTCGTGTCATTTTCATTGTTCTTCAAGGTAAAGTTAGTCTGGAATCTGGCTGCTTGTCCAGGAAGGACAGCACCATTCACTGCTGTTGTATGGTTTCTACATGGCTGGGATAACATCAGCACTCTCTGGGACCATGGGACATAGGTGAGCAATTTGCTGGGTACCAAACTCAAGCTCATTGGTTGTCTGTGGCTGATCCAGGAGTTTGGGAGAAGGAGAGAGAGAAAAGGGAGACGTGCAGAGATTATGCTGTTATAGAGTAACAGGGAGATGAGTGGCAGCCACTGTACCCACTAAGCTGGCCCCAGGAGGGGCCCAACTTCTGACTTTACTCTTACTGCCATCTTTAACCAGTGGGCTTTTGAGGGGTAGTGCCTTTTAGGGAGGAGCGACATAAGGAGTGACATCTATAAATGTGAGGTGGACCTGGCATAAGAATGCTTTGTGGATATTGCATACATACAGACCTGGGACGCAGAATCAGTGCTGGCCTCCAAGATGGGAGTCTGGCTCCCACATCAGCTCTGGCAACGTGCTGACAACAGGTGTTCATTCACATGCATAGGGCAGAAATAGTGGGCTCGGTTCCTAGAGTTCCCTAAAGGAAGAGGAGAGATATGGTGTGGTGATTCCATGTCAGCTTGTTAGGGCTGCCATAACCAAATACCGGCAGGCTAACTGACAGGAGTCTATTTCCTCCCAGGTCTGGAGGCTGGATCTCCAAGATCAAGTTGCTATCAGGTTCAGTTTCTCTTGAGGCCTCTGTCCGTGGTTTGCAGGTGGCTGCCTTCTCACGGTGTCCTTACATGGTCTTTTCTCAGAACACGCACATGTTCCTGGGGCCTCTTCCTTTTCTCGTCAGGACACCAGTCCTATTGGATTGGGGCCCCAGCCTGTGACCTCATTTAACCTTATCTGGATCTTTAAAGTCTCTACCTCTAAATGCAGTCACTGGGGGGGATTAGGGCTTCAACATATGCATCTCTAGTCTGTGAAAATATTTCCCCTAGTTTGTGAAAAAATGAGCAGAATAAGTGACTGGGCCTTTACTCAGTGGAGTTTCACCCTCACCCCTCCCTGTACTTTGATTTGTGATGACACACTTCCTCCAATGGCTTTCTTTTTGCCCAAATTCAAATCACCCCTACACACCAAAATTCAAATGGCCTATGACTTCCAGAACTCTTGTCATGTTTCCCTTACCCCTGCCCATATACTTTAGGGTGTAGGGAGACATGCACACATGTGCACACACACACACACACTCCTTTCTCAGTAAGGGCAGTATCTTAGTTAACTTTTATGCTGTTAAAATGTCCTTCCTTAAATACTGGTGATAGTGGATGGCAGTGTCTGTACCGAGGGTTCCTCCTGGGAGAGGGGGAGTTTAAGAAAGCACTCAGAAGTTTCAGAGAAAAGAGCTGTTTTGGGGGGAAACAAGGGAATAGACAGATGGGCCTGGCATTATTTGTTTAGGGTCCAGCACCCTCAAGGACCCATGTCTCCATCTTCTGGAGACAAAAGGCTGTGAGTAAAGACTAAAATTAGCTGTTTTTGCTGGAAGTCTCAGTAAGCTTTGGAGCACAGTTGTGTTGCTATGATATGCCGCAAGCATTTCACACAAAAAAGGGAATTCTGTTCATTTGTCAACCAAATGAAGACGTCCAACAGAGATGACTCTACCAGTGATGGCTGGTTGGCCTGGTGGTTACCAGCAGGGATGGGCTCCCAAGGAAGCAATGGTACTGGCAGGAGTGGCCCATCTGTGGTCAGTGGGTATAGGACAAGGTCCATGGAAGGCGGTCTGTGGGCAGTGGTAGGCACCCTTGGACATTCCTGAAGAGCTATGGGGAGCTTAGGTAATATATTTCTCGAGTCTCCCTAAAATTGTTGGGCCAGGTGAGGGTCCTGGTACAGCAGGCTTGGGCAGAAAAATAATAGTTAAATATGGCCTGTTGTTATTGACATGCACATAATTTATATGCAGAGCTTTGTGGTCTTTGGAATGTAATAGGTACAAAATAATCACTTGTGGGCCGGGCATCGTGGCTTCTGCCTGTAATCCTAACATTTTAGGAGGCTGAGGCAGGTGGATCCATTGAGCTCAGGGGTTCTAGACCAGCCTGAGCAAGAGCAAGATCCCATCTCTACTGAAAACAGAAAAACTAGCTGGGTGAAGTCACACACACCTATATTCCCAGCTACTTGGGAGGCTGAGGCAAGAGGATTGCTCAAGCCCAAGAGTTTGAGGTTGCTCTGAGCTATGGTGCGATGGCACTCTACCCAGGGTGACAGAGTAAGAGTCTGACTCAGGGAAAAAAAAAAAGAGCTAGAGAGAGAAAAACAGTCACTTGCCTTTGTCATCATTAATCTGGGGTGTTCAGAGGAGGTGAGATTTCAGGAGTCTTTTGGAAGACAGGAAGGTGGAAGAAAGGCATTTCCAGACTCCAAGCATGAGAGTATAACCTTTTCAGCTGCATTTATGTAGTCTGATGTTACCTGCTGATCCAGACTCTCTATTTCCCTGTATTGTTCATTTTGGAGCCACTTAGAGGTAATACAACTTCAGTGTCCATCGTTGGCCCCTGGGGATTTGAGTCAAGAGGTGACAGTTGTCACTCTTCCTTTTCCCAGTGTTTGGGACTGTGAATTGTGAAGGTGTCCACTCGGTACCATTTCCTGGGAAGCCGTGGAATGTCCAGGAGAATGGCAGCTGTTGTCTTTCACTTCAGGCTCACTTTACAATAGCCTTGACCAAGACAGCTACCAAGGGGTCTTTCTTTTGGAATGAGTTTGAGGTTAACTATTTCTCTTATCAAGGACTATTTTTTTCTCAAGATTCTTTGCCTTCTGGTCTTCTGTTTAGAACGATTTCTGTCCACTAAATACCGTAGCTTGCTAAGTTGTCACTATTTTCCTTATTTTTGCTCTAATACATATTTGTCTCTTTTAGGGCTCTAATCTCTGGTTTGCCATTGATCCCAGATTGTGTCAATACCGTGCAGGGCCAAAGCAGAGAAATGTGACAGTTGTGCTATCACGTGGGCCAGTACACGGGTTTTATTAGCATTTTTGGAATGCCGAAAGGAGTTGCGAACATTTGCTCTTCTCTTTTAGGAGGTCTGAGGCCTTAGACTCTGAGGATGGTAACAAGCCCTTGAATTTTTTTGAAGTTCTGCTGTGTGGTCTGAGTGAGGGAGAGGGGAAATAGCAGAGAGGCATCTGCGTGTCCCCTCTTGGGGCCACCATGGTGGGTGCATTTCTGGCATACACGTGCTATCACCATGCTATTTAGAGGATGGGTTAACACGTCTGCTGCTCTGGCCCTGGACCCACTTACAGTGTGTGATGGCACAGTGGTTGCTCTTCATGTACAGACACAGGCCACCCTGCCCCTTCTCTTCCAGGGATATTGCAAGTGGGATAATGGGTGAAGCAGGTAGAGGAGAGAAAGAAGCAAAAGTGGGAGAGAGGCAAGATAGGGCATGTAAGGGACAAACTCCCCAGAGGTTGCCAGGGAGAAAGGAAGATTTTCATGTTGACACTGTTTTCAAATAATTGCAGTTACCAAGAAAGAAGCCCTAACTGATGACAGCAAATTATTGGACCACTGAGAGTCAGAAATGCGTGTAATAAACTAAGAAAACTGCATCAGTCCTTGGAGGGAAAGGGAGAGATGGGGGAGAGAGAGAGACATAGAGAGAGAGAGAGAGAGCAAGAAAGAGAGAGAGAGAGATATTGAGAGAAAGAGAGGAAGGGATCACCAGTGGGGATGTGGTGCTGCTGTAGCAGGTCTTTGAGTGAGACCAAAGTGCTTGTACCTTTTCTTTGCTTTTCTACTATTGGGGAAAAAAATTTCATATAAATATAATACGAGTACTGGACAAAGTGATGATTTACATCCTGGGTAGAAGGGAGCAAGACATCAAGAGATTTCACCCAGCTACTCAGAACAGTGCACAATTTAAAACTTAGAAATTGCTTATTGCTGGAATTTTCCAGTTAATGTTTTTGGACTACAGTTGACCACAGGTGGCTGAAATTGCACAAAGCAACTATATATACATGCGCATATAAATATGCACATGTGTGTGTGTGTGTGTTCATGCTTTTTACACAAATACAGAAAAACCCATGGCTTATGTTTCATAATCGACACAGGCAATTTATTGTAGTTTTGACAATTCTAGAGCCCATCCAAATGTTGTGAAATTCTTGTTTTTCCCTCCGTGGCAAGTTGGGAGATAGGAACACGTGCCTCCCCAGCCCTTGTCCATGCCACACTCTTTGCTCCTGGCCGTAGAGGAATGGGACTGCTGGTCAGGGACATGCAGGCAGCACCATG
The DNA here is from genome assembly GCA_963574355.1 of Loris lydekkerianus. Taxonomy (NCBI): domain Eukaryota; kingdom Metazoa; phylum Chordata; class Mammalia; order Primates; family Lorisidae; genus Loris; species Loris lydekkerianus. The sequence continues at coordinate 50,895 of CAUYPK010088167.1, read as the reverse complement.
AGCCAGCCATGTGCTGCCCTACCTGTGACTCTCACTGGGTGGGCGCCCACGGTCGCTTGCCACAGAGGCGCCTGCTCTTTCTCCCTGAGCAATGGCTGCCCAAGAGAAAGCCTGGCTGGCAAGTGAGGAGGAGAGGATGTAAAATGCAGAGAGGAGCCCTCCACTGCTTCCTTCCCGGCCCTGGAGGGCCTGCTGGGCTGAAGAAGCGCACGGTCACACATGTGCTGTGCCGTAAAATTCTAGGAACGCTCCATCTGCACTGCAGGCCTGAGAGTACCCAGCATGACAGCGTATAAAAAAATTCCTGGTTTATGTTTCTTAATACCAATCTGTAAAAATAACAGTCCAACAGGGTGAGATCATGGGGAGTTTGTTCGGGGCCATATGCTGTGGGCTGAGTCGGTGCTGACTGACATTTGGGGGCTTAGGGTCTGTGACTTGCTGGTTTGGCAATTGAGAAGAGATCAGTGGCAGGGAGTGGGGCTGGGCAGCAGGAGAAAGAATGAGTCCATCTCTGCGGAGATGATGCCCATCAATTACAGTGCAACCCGGAAAGGGGGATAATATTACCATTTACTGGGCATCTACCATGTGCCAGAGAATGTTCCTATTTCTTCTCATTAAATTCTTTCTATAACAGGAGTTGGGCCTCATAAGCTTTGTTTTCCAAAGAAAAGCACGTCTCAGAGAGAGTAAGTAGTTTGAGTGAAGGCTGTATGGGGCTTGAGACAATATTTAGCTCTTGGTGGTTCCACTCTCAATGCTGTGGTGATTGTCATTATTCTGTGGGATTTTCGCATTAGGAGGAAGAGAGTTTCATGGTGAGTGAATATCTCCAACTGGAGTTCACATGGCTGCAGGAAAGTGGGGTTTGGCTAACTTCTACTGAATGCAACAGTTATTCTGGGAGCTCTGGGGTGAAGATCTACTCTCTTATTTCCAGGCTTTTGGAGATAAGTGACCAGTGACCAGGACCTGTGGTCAGGCTTCTAGAAAACACTGTTCATCCTCTTTAGGGGGTATCTCAGGCAGACTCAGCTCTGAGGCCGGGAAGCGTGCTGATCATGGCTCATCATGGGGGAATCCTTTCCCTGAACAAAATATGAAGCAGTTAAAAAGTTTGGTTCAATTACATCTCTGTTTTTCTTTTTGTTACTTATTATTTTCAGGACATTATGGTATACCCACATTTTGGTTACATACCATATACACTCGAGTATAAGCCGAGTTTTGCTTTTATATTTTTTAAGTCAAAGTTACAGGTGTGCCCTTCACCTCGGCAGTGTGCAGAGTACCCATGCAACGTACCTGTTGGGTGGGAATTTACCCATCCCTCAGCTATTTTCCAATAAAAATATAGCAGACACTGAGTATCTTCTATGCCTCAGATGTTTCCCATGCATTATGCATTTTAATTTTCACAACAACTCTTTTAGGAAGGTGGAATTAGCTCTATTTTATGGAGGAAGAAAGAGAGGCACAGAGAGAATGTCTGCTGCCCAGAACAACGCTGTGATTAAGTTGCTGATTTGCCATTTCAGCTCCATCTGTCTAATTTTAGGACTTTTTCCTCGCTAATGCCCAGGCAGGTTCCTGTCCCGTGAAGTGTGTGCTCTGGTGGAAACAGGGCCCAAGGTGGTATTTGTCACCAATGTAATAAATCGTGTTGAGAATTCATTTAAAAGCCCTGTATAATCCAGCTGTTGAAGGGCACTATGCCTTAAATTGGAAACAAATATCTTTTTCCTTCTTCATTGTAAGTGGTTCCCATTTTTAACAAACAAAATTACACGTTTTCCAACAGCTTTATTGATATACAGTTCACCATTGAATGCACAATTTAATGGCGTTTAGTGAATTCATAGAGGTGTACAAATTGCACCACCATGTATGAACATTTTAATTTCCCTAATAAAATTACATTTTTAATCAGAGAAAATACATCTGTTTTGCATAACATTGAGAAAAAGAAGAGGATTGCTCATTATTCTACTGGCTCAGTTTAACATTCATCATCGTTGCCACCCTTTCCAGTCTTCGTTTACCGACGACACAGTCACCTAGTCACAACGAGCTGTGCCAACTGTTTTATGTCTGCTTTTTCAGTTGACATTTTCCATGTTGTTACTTTGCATTTTTAATGGTCCATGATATTCTCTGACCCTGATGTGCAATAATTTACTAACCTGCCCCCTTTTGCTGAACCGTTAGGATTTTTTTCTCTATCATAAATAATATTGCAGTGAACATCTTTGCACACGAAGCTCATTTCCCCTGTTGAACATATTTCTTTGGGCTTCGTTCCCAAGAGTGGGGTTACTAGGTTCAAGGGTAAGAACGTTTTATTTTTCTCTTGCCCCTCTGCCGTGCTTATTTCTAAAGAGGTGATATTATTTCACCACAAACAAACAAAACCCCAAACTGATAATGGCAGATATGTGCACATATTAAAAAAAAAAAAATACATGAAAAGTAATTTAACATTATCAAGGTTTTGGGTTCCTTATGTAAATTACAGATAGGCAAAAACTGTGAGGTCAAACGCACTCCATTTCTTGGGAACCAGAAAAGATTACCCTTTATGTGTCCCACCTGGTGACTTAAATAACTTTACCATTTCCCTTAGAAAATTATTCCCATGGAAAATGATTCTCTCAACCTCTTGACCTTTTATTGGTTGCTGTCAGCCTGGGGCAACACTTTGTTTCCAGCTGTTCTCAAAAGCCCTTCTCTAGCATTTAACCCCTTGAAGGCCCACAGGGATGGGAGAATGGGGCATGGGCAGAGAGCTGGGAGATGAGGTGGGAAGAGAATCCTTGTACATTTTGCGATATTCCTTCAGGTCGGGGTGAGCTGTGGCATCCTGCCAGAACTCAAACCTTAGATATATCTAGTGGCTGAAAAAAGTAGAATATCCTCAACTCCCTCTGTTGTAAATAGCAACAATTTGGGAAGCTCTGAGGCCATTTATTTCCATGCAAGAGGGGCTGTTAGTAAGGAGAACAAGGCTGAATCACTGAGAGGGAAGCATTTTAGGGTTCAGGTATGTTTACCTCTCAGGCTTCACCTGCCCTGTTTTGAAGCGCAGAATTTGTGGCATTTTTAGATGTCACCTATGACCATTGAAAATGCCTTACTAGATTCATGAAATTCTATATTAGTCAAGATGCTTTGGGCTGGAAGCTGCAGAAAATCCAAGTCAAACTAGCTTAAAAGATTACAAGAGTTTTTGTGTCACTGAAAAGTCTAGAGACAGACCTGACACCTTAGCAAAGTTTGATCCCGAAGCTCAGGATGACATCGAAGACTGGATGTTTTACCTTTTCTTCCCTCCGTTTTCCATGGCATTAGCTACAGATCAAGGCTGGCTCCCTATGTGGTCGCCAGACGGTTGCCAGGAACAAGGGGAGGGGAATTCACACTTTCTCATTGGCATCCAGCAGCAGAGAGGGGCTATTTCTTTTTCCCAACCATAGAACCTGAGTTCCAGACTTCATGTGATTGGGCAAACTTAAAAAACTGGCTCGTTTCTGAACCAGCTGATGATTTGAGGGAGTGAGGGTATGATCACTGCTGAACCAGGGTGTAGACAGACCAGGGCCCACTCCTGGACCTGGGCCTGGAATCAATCTCACCCAAACTATGAAGCTTACACCTTGGGGAAGGCAGCTATCAGTGTTCTTTACAATTCCGGTGGTGACGTCCAGTTAAGGGATTGCTTCACCTTTGCCTGAACTGCTCAAATGGTGAAAATACGTCATAAATTGTTCTGTCCCTTCAGAATACAGTCTCCCCTCTGTATCCATGGGTTCTCCATCTGCTGGAGTTGAAAAATATTAAAACAATAGCAGCATAACAATAAAAATACAATATAACAACTTTTAACATAGCATTTACATTATCTTAGGAATAATACGTAATCTAGAGATGATTTAAAGTATATGGAAGGTGCTGGATGTGGTGACTCACACCTGTAATCCCAGCACTGTGGGAGGCCAAGGCAGGTAGATTGCTTGAGCTCAGGAGTTCTAGACCAGCTTGGGCAAGAGTGATACCCCATCTCTACCAAAAATAGAAAAACTAGCTGGACATGATGGTGGGCACCTGTAGTCTCAGCTACTTGGGAGGCTGAGAAAAGAGGATCACTGGAGCCTAAGAGTTTGAGGTTTCTGTGAGCTATGAGGATGCGATGGGACTCAGGGCAGCAGAGTGAGACTCGGTCTAAAAAAAAAAAAAGAGAGAAAAAGTTTATGGGAAGAAGTTGTGGGTGGGATGAGCAAAGTCACTTGAACACCGTAAGTTTAGTTTTGAGGGTGTCCTGAACTAATCCCCTGTGGATACCAAGGGATGACTGTATGTACCCCCTGATTCCTAGAAGATACATAAGAAAAACTGGGCTCTACAAATGCAAATTTTTATGAGACAGAATCCATTGATAAAGCAATGGAACTGTGAAACAGTAACAGGCAGACTGAGGTTTGTTTCAGAAGTGTGGTAAGTAGGTGGAGGCTGGGGGAGGGGTTGAGGCTGAGGTCAGGGAAGAGGATATTCCTGAGGACTGTGCATGAGAGGCTCTGCCAGGAAGTTTTTTTTTAGAGACAGAATCTCACTTTGTTGCCCTCGGTAGAGTGCTGTGGCCTCACAGCTCACAGCAACCTCCAGCTCTTGGGCTTAGGCGATTCTCTTGCCTCAGCCTCCTGAGTAGCTGGAACTACAGGCGCCCGCCACAACGCCCGGCTATCTTTTTGTTGTTGTTGCAGTTTGACCAGGGCCAGGTTTGAACCCGCCACCCTTGGTATATGGGGCCGGCACCCTACTCACTGAGCCACAGGCGCCGCCCTCTGCCAGGAAGTTTTCCTGAAATCCCCACACATCCCCCTCCATGGACCCCAAATAAGGTGGCTAGAGGGTGGATAGTTGTTGAAGAGATCTGTTGATGAGACACTTGCTTGAATCTTAGGGCTGGGGGTCAATGACCAGACTTGGATTTCATTAATTGTGAAAATAAAGCTTTTACCTGCAACTACAGGGTTCTGCCTCTATCCCCCTTGCAGGGCACTGACTTGCAGGAGAGGTGACAATTAATATATGTCAGGGCCATGGCTGCAATTGGGTAAGTGCTAGCTCATCTAAAGCAGACAGTGTTGCCTTATGCTTTTATAGACACTTCAAGATTTACCTTCTATGTACTTCAATTTTGTGTGACTATTTAAAATGATAATGAAAAACCAAAGCATCCTTGTTAGTGAGGGGCTTATTGGGGTTTTGTGTCTCCCAGGGGCTCGTGACAGCTGGAGGCTTGGCCTTCAGGCTGCTTCTCTCCCTTCCCTCACTGGAGCCACTGTGAGGGATTTGGAGGAGTAGGACACCTGAAGAGGCAATCTTGCATCCTAGAAGCTTCCAAAGGGGTGGTTCTGCTTAAAGAGCCTGGCTGAGGGTCTGCCCCACTAACATGCATCACTTACTTCCTTGTTTTCTAGATGCCTCTTTATTTTTTCTTCTATCCTACCACCCAGTTGGGCACATCCTAGGTGCTGTGTGTGGTGTGTTTATCACAATAGCTGTCTGATGCTCTTACTTTGAAGCTGGGCTTGTGCAGAAACACTCAGGCTGGGCTGGGCGTGGCTGACATGGCAGGTGGGGGGAGAGCTGGAAGGCAACACTGAGGGAAGTGGGAAGGTGGGATAAGGAGGGAACCCTGGGGAAGCCTGCGAGGGCTGGGCCTGGACAGGGACCATGGCAGAGGCGTGAGCCTGGAGACCCAGTGGTGAGTGGACTTTAGGCAAGTTCTAGAATAACCCCCAGAGCTACAGGGATTGTGTGCAAGGCATCTGCAGCCAGGACAGGGACCCTTTCTGGACAGGAGCTGCTCTCATTTTGCTTTGGAAGCCTTGGAAAGGCAAAGGAGGCCTTGGAGGTCTGCAGTGAGTGTCAGGGGCTGGTTCTCCACTGAGCCTCCTGCCTGCTGGCTTTGTGGTCCTGGAAAATGCTGTCTTTCTCTGTCCTCCCACCCCCGAGTCTCTTCATTTGTTGGGACCCATTAGCTGAGTGAGAGAGTTGGTAGTTGATTTCTGAGGTTTGCTCAAAAGTGCTGCAAACTGGATGCCTCTCCTGCAGAGTTAATTGTTAACTCAAGTTGTAATGGATGGCATTAAGTGTGACCTCCTCCTGGGTTCTTTGCATTTCATAATGTACTCCTAGGAAACCAAAATTCCTAGAAGACCCCAAAAGAATGGTGTGTGTATGTGTGAGAAATGGTTTTGTTTAAAACTCCTTAAATCTGGAATCTGTTCCTACTATATCAAAAGACAAGGATTTTCCGAATTATCTGGGATGCCCACATCCTAGGAGTGTGTATAGTGGGATGTGAAGGAGCTATTTTTTACATTTTATTTAGCTGCATTAGTTCCGTATGAGCTCACTGAGGTGTCAGAGCTGAAGTCAGCGTGTGGACATTGATCGTTGGGATTTTGGGTGTGGAAAATAATCAGCCAGTCGGGGCCAGGCAGTTAGATGACACCCTAGTCTCTTCAATAATAAGAGGTCACCCCTCTGGCCAGGTTTGGCTTTGTCCTTCCACTTCCTACCCCTTATCCTCACAGCAGTGCTGCACGGGTGCTCACCACCAGGACACAAGCTCCTTCCAGGCTTGTCTGGCTGGTTTGCAGCTGGATGGTAGTGGGTGCCCAATACATTGTGCTGAAGTTTGCTATTGTCATATCTGTTTCATGGGTAATTGAGACTCAAAGACGTTCACCCAAGCTAGAGAGTGGCCAGTTCAGGCAGCTCCTGCGCATGTGGGTTGAAAGCCCACAGTGTCCTCTCCCACCTCCCAGGTGGGTCATCACCAGACAGGCCAAGTTTGCCCTCTGCTGCCCAGTCAGGGGTCTGAGTCAGGGCTTTACCCCACCTCCAGCTTGCACTGGGCAAGCCTGGCTGTCTCGGCTGCATTCTGGTTGGAGGCTGCTGAACTAGGTCGCCTTTTAGGATAGAGTTTATGAGATTGAAAACAACCACCTGCCTCTTAAACAGTACCTCCCACCCTGCTCTCTCCAAAGTGAATACAAGGTGCTTTTTACTTCAAAGAAAACCACTGACAGTTTGTGTTGGCAATGATAATATTCATGCTTTAAAGCAAAAATTATGTTAAAAATAAACAGAACAAAAATTAGGATATTGGAAAACACATCCACTATCATGAGCTTGACAGCCTCCCAAGTCTTAAAGACTTTTCTGATGAGATTGGTAGTGTTAACAAATGGGACTTTAATTTTTAGTTTTTAATTACTTTTTTTTTTTTTTTTGCTTTAAGTAGAGAGTTTATTTGGATCATGCAACCCAGGCACAAAGATCCAAGTTGTCCTAACTGTACGCTCAGGTTAATAGCAGTTACAAGTGGATATTTAAAGGAGAAAGAAGAGAATGTCCTGAGTTGTTTACCAGTTTAAATTAACATAAGCTACTGACTGCTCATCCATCTTTAAGCACAGGGTGTAAATTCTGGTGCAGCATTTGGCAGTAAGTGTAAATTATGTTAATTTACAGCCACTTGTGGCAATGGCAAGCAGTTTCAATAGTAGCTCAGAAGGGGGATAGTCTAATTTGATTGTCTCTCTGGGCCAGATAATTTTAAATGGACTCAAATTCTTCAGCTCAAAGTTTTTCTCTTTTCTCACCACTGGGGAGCACTTCTGGGCTTATCAGGTGAGGTCAGCAATGGTGCTACCATTCCATAATCACAGGACGCTCTCCCACAAGAAAAACCAACTCTCCCAAAAGTCAAGGGTTGAGAATGTGATTAGTACTTTTTATTTTTTGAGACTTGAGTTTCACTGTGTCACCCTTGGTAGAGTGCCATGGAGTCACAGCTCATAGCAACCCCCAGCTCTTGGGCTTAAGTGATCCTCTTGCCACAGCGTCCCAAGTAGCTGGGACTACAGGTGCCCATCACAGCACCCAGCTATTTTTTTGTTACAGTTGTCATTGTTTAGCAGGCCTGGGCTGAGTTCGAACCTGCCAGCCTTGGTGCACATGGCTGATGCCGTAACCACTGTGCTACGGGCACTAAGCCAACAAATGGGACTTTTTGGATCCTGTATAATGAAATAATGTTAACATTTGTATGATTTGTGAAAATGCGAGCTAATGTATCCCAAGTGACCCATGAATGATGCTATAAAATTACACATGGTTAAAAGATCCCTTACAGTGGCCAGTGGCTTTTTATGAAACAATACATGATTTTGGATTCCACATTGCAAATAACATTTAAGAAACCACCATTTATTGAGTTTTAGTGTAGTGTCAAAGAAGAATATCTAAAATTACCTGTGAAGGCTATTACAATCCTCTCCCATCTCCCAACTACTTTAACCAAAATAATATGCTATAAAAGATAAATATGGAAGCAAATGTGAGAATTCAATTCTTTCATTAGGTCAGACATTAAAAGGATTTGGACAAATGGAAAACTTTGCTTCCTTCCTCACTAAATTGTTTTAGAAATGGTAGTTATTTTTCATAAAGAAAAAAAGAAGCCGCTTAACTCAGGCAAGAACTTCCACAGCCAAAGTTCCTCAAAAATCAAGAGAAGAAAACATATAACTTCCACACAAGTAGAGAACGAAAATGTAATAAGACACATTATAATCAATGTGAAAGAAAGAAAATAAGGAGAAAAAGTAAAACAGGAAAAAACTACAGAAAGCACAAAAACAGAGAAATGGATTCAAGCATATCAGCATTCACAATAAATATAGATAATCTAAATTTTCCAGTTGGGACAGAGATTATTAGAACAGAATAGAAATAAAACCCAGTTTTTTTTTTAAATTTTTTATATTTTTAATTTTTATACATTTTATTATTTACTCAAAACATAAGGACGCAAAGTTAGAAGACATATGAAGGGGAAAATTTTTCTTAGTGAATAGTCTATGAATGTTCATTTGTGGAGCTATAGGAGAATCAGGCTCAATATGCATTAGGGCAAACAGGTTTCACCAGGGTAAAGGCTGATTCTCATTGTATTAAACAGATTAAAATAGAAAACTGTGGAAGAGCTATTCAATAAAATTTAGCATTTAGTCCTGATAAGCATTCTTAGCACATAAGTAGTCAAAGAGAGCTTTCTAAAATCTGATGAAGGCAATTCCCCAAATAATCTACAGAAAATCTCATACTTCACGACAAACCTTGTAAAATTAGAAATAAGACAAGGATTTCTGCTCTAGCTGCATCTTTTAAACTTTGCACTGTAATCCCAGAGTTGCAAATTAAGTAAAACTAAAGAAATATTAAGATTATTGTCATTATTTGGACATGAATATCTACACAGAAAATCCAAAAAAAATCTATAGGCAAATTTTAAAATTATTGGCAATTTATGTGGATATAAAATGAATATACAAAATGAAATTGCATTTCTGTGCAACCATGAGAATATGGGATGTTAAAAAAAAGGATGTAATTTAAAATAACAAATATCAGCACCTTGGAGATAAATCTAAGATATCTGAACTTATATACATAAAATATATTCGACTGTATTTAGGCCTTTAAAAAGGTTTCAGTAAATAAAAAGGTATACAATGTTTGCAGATAGGATGTCTGAATATCGTAAAGGGGTTAATGTTCTCCAAATTGATTTGTAAAATTTCTAACTGGACTCCTCCTTTGGGCTACTACAAACTGGTTCTAAATTTTTTTTTTTTTTTTTTTTTTTTTAATGAAAGATCAAGGGTCCAAGCATAGCCAAGGCCCCCCTAAAGAGCAACTATCCTGGAGGATCTTCACCTGACACAAAGATTTTGGATGTGACCCTCCCCTGGGTCTTCCACTTGCCTTCCCCTGGCCACCTGTGGCCGTAACTTGCTCCCAGTGTTCTGCTATCAACTCTCACTCTTGGCTTTCCTGGGGGGAGTAAGACCCATCCCATTGGTGTGGAGGCTGTGGCACTCAAATTCTCTGCGTTAATACTTTTTAAGTTTCTCCACTCAGCTTGAGGGGGAAGGGAGAGACGCTGCTGGCTTCTCCCCTGTGGAAGTGGGTGGGAATCTCTGTAGCCAACTCAGTGCCTCCAAAGGAATTTCTCTCTTCCTCGCTGCCTTTTGAAGGATGCAGGTGGTGGCCAGCCCGTGCTTTCTGCCGGGACAGGACTCCATGCAATTAGAATGGTGGCACACGGCACCTTCTATTAGCCTCAGCCTCTGGGACCTCTGCCAAAACTGAAATGCTGAGACAAAAGGAAGAGTCACATTTAATATCTTGTTACAGTGATCTCTAAAATAGTTTGGGTGGTGACTGACGGGACCCAATCAATCCCTGCTGACTCTTGCACTCATTGTGCTTGCGTTTCCTTTGCGCGTGTGGTGCTTAGTCAGAACAATTATTATTCATCAGCTGAGGTGACCAGATGTATTGAAGCACGGAGTTAGTGGTGTGGGCTGGGTGCCCTCTTCATGTGAGGGTCATCTGTCACTATATCAAGAGAGAAGCCGAGGGGCAGAGGCTTGTGGCCCGACAGATGTTGATGTGAACCTGGCTTCTCCTTAACCCAGCTGTGGGACCTGTATTACTTCACATCTCTGAGCCTCGGTTTTGTGTCCACAGCAGAAGACAGAAGCTGTGGCTCTATGTGTGATCGTCCCTTCCCTCCTCTAAGCCTTGGACAGCGCACGTGGATATACGTGTGTACATCTGTGAGTCTGTGTGACTGTACTTTTCTTCTTTACATTGTAGACTGCAAGTAAAGAGTGTCAGGTCTTAGTCATGGTAGCAGGAGGGATTTTGAGCCATTAAAGTTAAATGTGAGTTTCTCCTACCCTCGTTTTTGACCGTATCTGCCGAAGTCCACATTCTGTGATATGAATTCCTGAGGCCTCCACCCTTCTCTCTTTTCTATCTGTGGTCATGCTTGTTTTTCTTGGAAACAGCCTAGAATCCAGGTCCTGGGTGGTTGAAATGATGATTGATTCCACTGTTCAAGAGAAGTAGAGGGAAGGAGGGAGGGGAGAACATGGGAAGAAGTTTCTAACACACATGCCCCTGGGGGTCTCATGCTGCTTTCTGGGTTTCACGAACATCCAAGTTCTGGGGTGCTCCTTTTCCTGAGCAGAAAGCATCTAGGATTGAGTTAACAGAATTTTACTTTTTTTTTTTTTTTAGACAGAATCTCACTATGTTGCCCTTGGTAGAGTGCCGTGGCATCACAGCTGACAGCAACCTCAAACTCTTGGGCTTAAGCGATTCTCTTGCCTCAGCCTCCCAAGTAGCTGGGACTATAGGCACCCACCAAAATGCCTGGCTATTTTTTTTTTTTTTTTTTTTTTACAGTTTTTGGCCGGGGCTGGGTTTGAACCTGCCACTTCCAGCATATGGGGCCAGTGCCCTCCTCCTTTGAGGCACAGGTGCCACCTGTGGCTATTTTTTTTTTTTTTAATTGTAGTTGTCATTGTTTAGCAGGTCTAGCCAGGTTTGAACCCGCCAGCCCTGGTGTATGTGGCTGGTGCTGTAACCACTGAGCTACGGGCGCCCAGCCTTCATTTTCTTTCTTAATGCCAGTTAATGCTCCCTTTTGGTGGGTGTCATACCACATTGTCTTGGGGCATATGAACCTTACGTAGCATCTTCCTGATCACATTTGGTCCACCACCTTCCAAGTCTCAGATGCTTCTCATGATGCAGCCACCTCAACGTAAACCCAGGCCAGGGTGTTTGGATTCAGACTTCTGCCCTGGCCACCACGCCCTGGAGGGCCATGGTGGTGCTGCGGTCATTGGAGTTCACGGTGCCTCTGATGGTGTCTGGTCTCATTCTTCCTTTCCTCTTCCACTTAGGAATATGCACCGAAGCTGGGGGTAGGTGAGAGTATTGCCATAAAAGAGGCTGGGAGATAAGGCAGAGTGATTCAGCAATGTGAGCAACAGGCTCACAGCTTGCTCCAGACCCCAGTGCGAGCTTGAGGCAGCAGATCCCAGTTACATTCCCAACTCGCCAGGGCTCTAGGGCACCTGGATGTGACCAGAAGTTGAGTGCCTGTGGTGTAAGCTGTGTCTTCATCCCAATTTCCTTTAGTTGCCTTTCTTTCACTCACAGAGGCTTTGCATGAGGGGTGTGAGTAAATTAGAGAACGATTCCAAGCCAATATTTGGTATAGGACTGCAACAGGAAGGGTGCTTTCTAATCCTTTATTCATTCATTCATTCTCTGAACAAAGCCTTATTGAGCATTTATTATGTGCCCCAATATACAGTGGCAAAGATAATAGACACATCTCTTGCTCACCCGGGGCTTACCTGTTATTATTGGACATTAATCAAATAATCATACAGGCAAACATATAATTACAAACTGTGCTCAGTGCTAGAGGAGAAACAGAGTACATGAAAGGGGATATTATAGAGGATGAGAAAGTGACATGTGAGCTGGGAACTGAAAGATAAGTAGGGAACAGTGAGGTGAGGGCAGGATGGGGTGGGGGAGCGGGAGGAGAGCCAGCTCTGGTGATGGGAGGATAGAAGGAAATGGTCCCTACATTTGGGGGCATCCTAGAGGAGGAGAATGGGCTTTCCAGTGGTACTACCAGAAAACTCTGCAACAGAAGGCTGAGAGCGATGGCTCATGCCTGTAATCCTAGCACTCCACGAGGCTGAGGTGAGAAGATTGCTTGAGCTCAGCAGTTCAAGACCAGCCTGAGCAAGAGTGGGACCCTGTCTCTACTAAAAATAGGAAAACTAGTTGGGCATTGTGGCAGGCACCTGTAGTCCCAGCTACTCAGGAGGCTGAGGCATGAGGATCACTTGAGCCCAGGAGTTTGAGGTGGCTGTGAACTAGGCTGACGCCATAGCACTCTAGCCAGGGTGACAGAGTGAGAATATGTCTGGATAATCCCAAGGTGAGCTAGTGAAGGCAAAACAAGGTACAGGGAGCTGAGTTAGACTAGCGAGGAAGACTGCAGGCTGCTCTTGTTCCCACACTAAGAGGGAACTTCCTGGGACCTTCTCCCCAACTCCAGGGCCCAGCACTGTGCCGGGTTTCCTGTGCTTTACTCATTAACAGCAGCAGTAACTTTGTAAAAAGACAGCTGTGCTTTTGTTGTTGTTGTAATCTTCCTGTTTATGAAACAGAGGCAGGGAGGATGAAAACAGTGGTCAAAGCCATCCAGCTATGAAGTGGCTGAGTTGGGCGTCAAGCCCAGGTCAACCTGACCCTGAGGTTGGTGCCTCAACCACTTGTTGGACCTGGGCTGCCCAGGCCATGGGGTGTCAATACCAGAAGACACTAGAAGAGAGATTTTCTCTTCCAACCTGTTCTTTTTGCAAAGGAGGGAACCATGACCTGGTGCAGGGAATACATGCTTTTCTCGGAGCTTTACAGCAGGAATGTGTCTGAGCTGGGATGGAGAGCTCAGAATGCAGGCTTAGGTCTCTAGCGCTTTCCTTGTCCTGTTTGGGTGCTGAGGGATCCTGGCTTCCTGCGCTGGGCCTGTTACTGACAGCTGAGCAAACCTCTAGCTGTCCATTTCCTGGAGTGTAAATTGGAGTCTTTAAGCTCAGCTTGCTCCTGGGCTCAGGTGCTATTATTACCAGGATTAATTACACAACTGGGGGAGGGCTGACCCTTTTCTGGGAAAAAAGGCCACACACAAGACACTATAAGCATTATTATTTTCTAACTGTTTTGATCTATTTGTAACTGGGGGCTCTTAGAATGATATTTAAAAAATAGAGAAATGATCCAAAATTTAAACTGCAATTCTTCCTGCCATTTCCTGGTCAGCATAAGGAATATTGAGTTTTCTATCTAAGTACGCATATAAGATACGAAATACCTGAGTAACGGGAGCCATTTGCGCCTTAAATTGGAACCTTGCAAATCAATTTTCAGGAACTAGGGCATGCATTTTCTCCTAAGTAAAAAAAAAAAAAAAAATTCAAAATGACATCTGGCCGTGCACTGCATGTCCTAATCAAACCAGGAATGAGCTGCACCGTGAGGATTTGACATCTAAGTGAAAAAGGGGGCGAAATATTCTTATCTGAAAAGTTGTAAATCTTCTAAGATATGTGATCATCTATTTTCAAGACTGAAACAAGCCTTAGGAATTTGCAGAGTTTAAGAAAGCCTCATTTCATTCAGATCTACTCCTTTACCTAGTTGTGCAAAGCAAAAATCCCTAGATCCTTGGGGGTGACAGTTTATGGCTGAGCTGTAGGTCCAGGCAGGTCTCACACCACAGAAAAGCCTGTAGTGGGTGAGTGGGATTCAGAATATAACAGCAGAAAAAGAGCTCAGAGACTCTTTGATGTGGTCATCCTCAGTCCTAGCAGCTCGGAGGAATTGCCTGGGACGATTTAGAAAACCATGGGTGCCTGGGTACTCCTTCTAGACGCAGGAGTCCTTGAACTTTTTAAACAGGGCCAGTTCACTGTCACTCAGACCATTGGAGGGCTGGACTATAGTTTTTTTTTTTTTTTTTTTTTTTAAACTATGAACAAATTTCTATGCACACTGCACGTGTCTTATTTTGAAGTAAAAAAACAAAACAGGAACAAATAACATCACACCGCCTCACGTGGCCTGCGGGCCACAGTTTGAGGACCCCTGCTAGAGACTCTGATCCAATTGATTTGGATTGGAACTCCGCACTTGTGCTATGGTAGATGCTCTGTAAGCTGACCACCCAAGGGACTGTAACAAACTGGTCAACATATGAAGATGGTCAACATAAGGAACATGGCCTGCTGTACTGAGGCGTGCGTGTTGTGCAGGTCTGGTCTATGACAATTAAGTTGACTTAAGGAGGTGGTCAGTGCAGAGAGGTGGTCACCTATGGAGGGTCTACTGTATTTAAAAGATTCCCCAGGTGATTCTAATGGAACCAGAGTCCTCCTGTGAGGATGAAATGAGATAAATGAGGAAATGCACACCCAGAAGAGTACTTGGGATGTAGGTGCTTAACCCCGGGGACTTCCTCTGATTTTTCCTACCACTCCCCCAACCTCCACACCTTCTGCTTCCCTCTATCCCACCACTCCCATCTCCTGTCCCTCCCCTTACTGATGAGTTAATAGAAGCTTTCCAAGTGCCACCCCAGTGCCTGTTGTCTTCCTGTGTGTGCACACGCACTCATGCACGTGGGCACATGTGTGCGTACAGAGTAGGTTCCATGCTGTCTTCAGAGGCAGGTGGTTGGGTAGGAAGGGGAGTCTATGATTTCTGGCAGAGTGTAGGTAACTTGTTCTTAGCCCACGAGGGTGCCTTCTTGGACCTGACTGTCATGGTAATTGGGGTGTTTAGTCTGCCAGTGCAGACTGTCCTAGGCTGGAGACATATGGCTGAGTATAGGAGAGTCTCATGTTTCTGTGGCCTGGGGGCTCACTCCGGGAATGAAAAGGGGTGATTTCAGGTCTGAGCTTAGCACTTGGGCAATGGCTGGGGAGTGGTGGGCAGTCCCAAGCATCCTGTGTTTCAGAAGTAAGGCAGGGCAGGGGAGTGGTTGTCTGGCCCCAAGTGTCTTCTCTTGCAACCCTCAGGTCTCGGGTCTTGTAGCTGCTGCATGTTTAGCGCACAGAGGTGAGGAAACCCAGGCTGGAGTGTTGTTTTCTATAACATGCTTGGGCTTCTTTTTGATGAGAGGGCCTCATTGGAAGCCCACTTGAGTCAGAGTTGGAGACTGTCTGCTTTCACCGTGGCTGAACTCAAGAAATGGAGGTGTGCAGAGCAAAGCTTGTGGCAAATGAGATGTGGGTTATTTTCAGTATTGTAATGAGGAATCAGTGTCAGCTGGGCAGCTGTAGGAGCCCACAGAAACCTTAGGCCACATCTTAAACACCTGGAGAACTTTTCTAAGCAGCTGGCTGACCTTGGACCAGCCCTCAAAAGCCCTTCTCTTTGGGTACCAGGCAAGGGACCCTTCTCAGAATTGCTGATTTCTCTTTTTTGTTAACTCTCATGCTAAACATATTTGGTGATTTTCTTGCCCTTGTAGTTAAGAAGTAGCTTCAGATCTACCCTCTATTTCTCTTTGAAACTGTGAAAGATTTGAGAAACCAAGTAACCTCGGAAGTCTCTCGGAATGAGCTTAACTTTTTAAGATGAGCTTCAATTGACCATAGAATTGAAAAGATCTTACCAAAGATGGATATTGGAAAGACATACATCAATGATTTTATTGCTGTTTCTGTTGGAATTAAGCTCTTTCAAATGAAGAGTCTGGGCAAAGAAGAAAAATTATGGGCCACTTCTGAGATTAACACCCCTAATATGGTACACCCAGACATAGTGCGAGCTTTTCATCAATATTCTGCCAATACAAGTCTGCTGCCCTGCAGGATGAAATTGCCTGGGTTGGGAGAGTAATTTGATCTCAGAGTGACTTTAATCAATGTGCTTCTGTTAAGCAAATATTTCTAATTTTTTAGCAGGTTTGTTTGCTGTGTAAATTTGTTTTCTCTGCCAATATGCTGAGCTGGCACCATTAATTTCCACAGGTGGGATGAGGCTGTTGGCTCCCTTGGGTTGCTTTTCTGTGCTTTAGGAAGTGGAAGGATAGAGTTTCATGAGCCATTGCAGTCAGCTAAGAGCACCTGGGTCAACGTTTGCAATGGCTGGGAGAGACCACCCTCTAACACCGAGTGCCCCCCACGTTGCTGAGGAGGGTCCAGTTTTTGGAGGTTTACTTTGGACACATGTTTTGCTCATAATGGTTGGCATAGACAGGAGGACTGAGCCAGGAATGAAATATCTGAGAGCCACAGATGTTGCAGCTGGGGGGAAACTTTCTGGAATGAACTCTGCTGAAAACTCTGCCCGTGGCTGAGGTGATTATCAGCACTCTCGTCCTAAATCAATTACTTAGGAGAGGGTAGCTTCAGATTCTGTACCCTTTGTTTCTTTCTGGGTCACTCAAAAGCATTTGGGGACTCCTTTCAAGTTACAGAAACTGATTGTATAAAAATTGCTCAAGGCAGAAACATTGTCTTAATGGATTTTCATCCACTCTACCTTCAGCCCTCTGTAGACAGAGAAAAATTCCTTTTAAATGTATACCTAAATTTATGTTGTAAGGAGACAAAGGAGAAGGAAAGCTGAAGGGAGCTGGACACAAAAAAGCTTGTGGGAACGTACCTCTGCCTGGCGCACCTGCACCCTGGACCCCAGACCCCGGTGGGCTCTGTTCAGTTGGTAACTCTGCTGATGGCAGGGAAGTGACCGTCTTTAGTGTGCAACATTTTCCCCACCAGTTACTCTTCCAAATTTTGCCCATGTTCGGGGCTCAGCCTGAGTGTTGGACTCAGGCAGCCCCAAGGCTCTCAGTCTTGTGCTTCTCTTTTTTTTCTGAGACAGAGTCTCACTATGTCACCCTGGGTAGAGTGCTGTGATGTCACAGCTCACAGCAACCTCAAACTCTTGGGCTTACGTGATTCTCTTGTCTCAGCCTCCCAAGTAACTGGAACTACAGGTGCCTACCATGACGCCTGGCTATTTTTTTTTTTTGTTGTTGTTGCAGTTATTTAGCAGGCCCAGGCCGGGCTCAAACCTGCCAGCCTCGGTATATGTGGCCAGCGCCCTACCCACTGAGCTATGGGCGCCACCATCTTGTACTTTTCTTAAGGTCCTTGGCCTTGGCTGCCTTGCCCCATTGCCTTTGCTAGCTCTTTTGAAGACGGGGGCTCTACTGGAGCTGGATCCTGAGCTCTTAGCTTAGTGTCAGGCACAGGAGGCTCTGGGGGAACAAGCTCTTGCCTGTGTATGGCTCAGGCGGGGCAGCCCTGAAGCTGATATGTGTACTTCTGCTGCTCTGTATCTGTAGCAAGGGATGCCCCCACTGCAGGGTGATGGCAGATTGGGCACTGTCAGTGTGGAAGCTGGGTTTCCAATCAACTGGAGATGGAAGAGCAGGAAAGCTATAATGTATCTTGGTCTTTTGACCAATGCCTGACGCATGACAATGGTAGCAACCTCTTTTGAGTGCCTTCTCTGTATCAAGGCTGGTGTTCAGTGCTTTCATCTAATTGTCACAGTAAACCTGTGGAGTGGGTAGCTTCAGTGATGCACACTCCATTTATTTCCAAAGCTAGCCCTAGAATTGGTGAAGTCAGGACTCTCTGGTGTCAAAGCTCTTTCTATCCTGGGCTCTAGTCCTAAAACCTTTGCCCACAATTTGGGTTCCAATTGATAAGAAAGCTTGAGGTAAAGACCAAAATTGCATTGAAAGCCTGCTGATTTTTCATGGGTGAGATCTGGGTCAGTCTTCTGTTCCCAGGCTGAAGTCCATTCCAACCTAGTTTCCTGGTTATCTTTTAAAGACTGACCCACAAAGAATTAAATCCTCCACAATGAGTTAAACCTAATTGTTATTTCCATTGGATACACCACTATGTATTCAGAGTTTGCTTTTTATGACAGGTAAGGAAAAAAAAATAATTTTTGTATTTTTCCTAAGCTTATGTTTTTCCTGTTAAAAGTTCTCTCAGGGTTTTGCTGCTAGAGATGAATGAGCCATTTCCAATCTGATACTCAGTGATGGATTCACTTTTTGTATCCTAAATCCAGAAAAAAAAGTTGTTGCTTGCAGTTTCCAAATTGCCAAAGCAGCACTTATACTTGGGATTGTGAATGATTGGTTGTATCAATTAACTAGGAATAAATGCCCTTGACACTTTAGAGATGCCAGTGACATGATAAAGTATACAGCAGCTGCTTCAAAGCATTTGCCTGTTGAAAGGCAGGTTTAATAGAAATGAGGCTGTTAAATACAAAGCAGCAAATACGCACACACACACACACACACACACACACACACACACACACACACACACGCAGGTGCAGGAGCTGATCCTGACGTTAGCACATAGTATTCTCTGGTAGTGATAAAGAGATCTCGATTACCAAAGTGGGACACCTTCTTAGAAAGTGTGCAGCTCTTGAAACCCCTCACGCTGCCAGGATGATATGCCATAAGCAGAACTTTTGGATAGAAGTGCAATTTGAGAAAACACATTTCTCTCCCGCCTGGATTTCCTTTGGGGAGGAAAAACAGAACCCGATTCCATGCTGCAGTAGGGAATGTCTGCTGGATTGCTGGGCCAGGAGTTCGCCTGTGATTTCTCCCTGTGCAAGTCAACAGCTTGCTCAGGAGGGTGAGTAGGAGAGATCCCAGTGAAACTCTACCAGTACAGGTCTGTAGTCTCATATCTGAGATTCCAAATGGGAATAAGTTTGAAAAAAGCACAGTTTCTGCTTTAAAAATTGGCACCAAAGAGGATCTGGCCACAAATGTAACCTGAACTATGATGACGGGTCATTGTCATGACTTTGTGAACATAGGAGAAAAAAATTTCATACATCAGTGGAAATTTCGTGTTGGGCAATATACACTTACCTGTGAATCAGAGGTGATGGCTATTTACTCAATTAGAGACTGTGTAGAAACACGTGATTACCGAGAAAAGGATGCAGGAAGTTTGAAAATCGTCTCTCATGGTGCTGCCTATTCTGCTGAGCATCTGCTCCCAGCCTGACGTCCATCTCATCCACCCAACTCCAGCATAGCCACAACAAACCCCCGCTGGCACCAATGCATCTTGCACACAGAGGGAGAGGCCTTCAATCTAATTTGAATCAATAGGGGCTTGACATTCTATTGAATGATTCCTTAGAGAAAAGCAGTAGAGTGTTTTTATGTATGGTCTGTGTCACATTATTTCACCAACGAGTTTATAATGACATATATTAACTACAAAAAGTAGTATGATTTATGTTATTTTATATTCTTTACTCTGCTTACTGGGACTCTTCCTATGTTTAACTGCAGTGTGTTTTATTTCAAGAGGTTGCCTGAAACCTGCCCACGGTGTTCCGTGAAGATGTGGCGGGCAATGTGGGTGCTCTGCCCAGAGCCCTGGGGTCTGATGGTGTAATTTTGTTTTTCATGGACTTTCGCTTTCAAAGGCCAGCACCTGAGACCTGCGGGCCCTCCCCATGGGACCATTCTCCAGGCTATGGGAGTTATAAGTGCTAAAAGTGCAGTGCTTAAGAACTCACGCCTTACCTTCACTCTTCCCTCATCTGAAATCAATGATGGAGGGTCAGTGTCGTCCTCTCGGGAGACACCACCTTGGGGGTGTAACTTATACCCCACAGTTGCTCTGCAAGATGCTTGCTTATTCCTGTAATCTTCCTTCTCTAGCTTCTACCTTTCTTAATTTAGAAACACAGCTGGCTCTGAAGAAAGTGGGAAAGGAACTGAAGACCCGTGCTCTTCAGCCTAGGGCTGGCACAGAGGACCCAGACTTTGAAAGATACTCCTTCATCCTGCTTGGCCCTCTGGCAGTTCACCAGGCACTGCGGACCACACGGCCTGGGAGCAACTGAAGACTTGTGTTCCTTCCACACTGGGAGGAGGTGGCCACTCGGTGTATGCCTGACTCCTATTGAGATCAACTCTTGTAGACAATGAATGGATACCGTGGCCTGAGTGATTCCTGGTTGATGTCCAAAATACACATGAGAATTCCTGCAATGCACTGATGAAACCCCTTTCTCTAATAGCTTTTGCTTCTGGAGCCCTCCGTTGCTGTTCTCAAATGCTGGCTTTCAAAGAGCAAATACCACACTTTTATTCAAAATGTCCCCCTCCCTCTCTCAGTTTGGGCCAGAATGATATGCCCAGAGGCCTTTATGTTCTTTAACAGAACTCATCTCAAATGCCAATGCTGGACAAGCAAAGACCTTCCTCTATAAAGTGGGAAAAAAGAAGAAAAAAAACTACTGAAGGTATAAAAAAATCTGCATTTGCAAAGAGGACGGTAACGCTGAGGAATGACATTAAATGGATATCCATACTAATGTGTCTTGGTGCAGGTTGCTATAGCAAAATCCCACAGCCTGGATGGCTTATATATAACAGAAATGTAGTTTTAACAGTTCTGGATGCTGGAGGTCTGAGCAGGGTGCCAGCATGGTCAAGTTTTGCTGAGGTCCCTTTTCCAGGAGGGACGATGACTTGCCATCTATACTTACACAATGGAAGCAGGGTGGGAATGGGGACTCTGGTCTCTTCAGCCCCTTTTGGGGACACTAATCCCATTCATGAGGACTCTACCCTCATGACCTCATCACCTCCAAAAGGCTCCATCCCCTAATACCATCACACGGGGGATTAGGTTTAAAATATGAATTTGGGGGCTGTGGAAAGATCGCATGTTAATAAAAGATGCAGACAAGAACACTGGCAAACATGGACGGGTTATGCAGCAAGATTCAAGACAGAATGACCTCTGTGGTAATTTTCGTCACAAAGAAGGAACAGCTGAGATGGGGAGATCCTGCAAGGAGTGGAAAACTTTGACTATTAGATTGAGAATGTTAGTGAGGTAATGAACAGCAGATGGGAGAGTCTAGAAATGGAATCAGTAAAAATATCAAGAGTCAATCTCAAATGATGAGAGAACAGGAAAGAGTTGTGAGCACTTGTTCAGAAGAGGAGATGATCACCAAAAAATTCAAGAAGGAGAAAACAGAGCAAAAATAGTAATCAAATAAGTGTATGTTAACTGCTTGAATTGAAGAAATATACATGACAGTCTTTGGTACACACTATTAATAGATAAAATCTGTGATGAGAAGATAATCATCTAGACCCATGTTGGTAAAATTTTGAATACAAAGAATAAAAAATATTCCAAATCAAAAGAACAAGTTGAATATCAACAAACCAAATCCATCATTTTCTAGATTATAGCCTTGAAAGGTAACTGAAAAGAGTCTACAAAGTTTTGAAAGAGATTGTAGCGTCCTTCCTGTGTGCTGGGCCTCATTGCAACTTTCACGGGCGCTCTGCCCTTTTGCTTTTGTGGGAATCTTTCTTCAGAAAAGGGTTAAAAATTGTATTTGCAAATATGTGTACTAGTAGAATCCAGACTTGGTCATATTTATTTTTCTTCTCCCAATTTTAAGAAAATATTTTCATGGGAACCTGAAAATATGGCGTTGGCACTGTGTCAACTGAGCATAATGGAAAAGTCATTCTTCCCTGTGATGAAGTCTCAGACCTGCCTTGGGGACCCCAAAATGTCAAAGACTGTTTGCTTTTAAACTCTTCCCCCAAAACTTGAAGGAGATATATATTTAGAATGAAGGAATTGTGGTTTTCATAGACTTGGCAGTAAGCAATAAAGCTTGTAAGACATAGCAGTCTGAACAATTTTTATTCATATGGTTATAAAACTGTTCAAACATCGAAAATTATTCCATAAGAGTAGATAATGTTAAAATGTGCTAAATAATAATGCATTTAAAATCCCAGATTATTAAAACCAAACCTTGAAATTTGCAAAAGCAAGCAAGAAGGAAAAAAAGGCAAAAGAAAAAAATTCCCTTAAGTTCCTAATATTCTAATAGAATTCAGTTGGCAAGTCTAAACAGGAATGGGAGAAAAACCACAGATATATCAAAGTGGAAATGAGGAAGGAAATGCTTGTCAGATAGGAAAAGCATTTTTAAAATGATTATAAAAATCATGTAGAATTATATTTTAAAAATTTTAATGAAATGTGGTTAGAGAGAAATGTACATCTATATGTGCATACACATGAATATATGATACCATCCAAATTATTTCAATGGAATCAATAATGAAGAGAGATAAATATTTAAGGTAAATTAAGTTTTTCCCTAGACACTTTACAAAAAAATTCTCTAAAACTAGATAGATTTATGAGTTTATTTCTTTTTAAATTTGAAAAAACACATTATTCTCCTGTCAACTGTTCTTGAGGTAAAAACAATCTGACAAAACAAGGGAAAAATGACACTAGCACAATATTACTTATAAACAAAGATACAAACACTTTAAATAGCAGCACTTTAATATTTTGAAGTGAAAAAATAGACATTACTTACACTAGGAAATGCACGATGACTTAATATATCAACAGTGCAACAATAACAAAAAGAAATCAGTTCAATCAATACGTGCCAAAATTCTATGATAAAACAGAACGTCTGTATCTAATACATTTCAGGAAATTAGAAGTGAATACACATGATAAAAGTGTTTATCCATAAAATGTCTTGCATCCAAACTTAACAGTGAAGCATTAGTGATATTTCCATTAAATTCAGGAGCATGAGAAAGCATTTTAGAAATAATGGGTATGAAGCAGTCATCCAGGCTCCTTTTACTCGACCAGGAGAATGACGATGGGTGGGGGTGGAGGCCTTGGGAGGTGAGGAGAACAATAGTAATCTAAAATAAGAGTCAGTGCCAGGAGGAGTGCGACTCTTAGACACACAGGAAACATTTTAATTTCTTTTCTCCTTCCACTAAAGCTACAGCCCTTGGTACTGTAGCCCAATCATATGCCCTCGAATTTCCCATTTTCACTTGACTTCAGATCTACTCAAACATTTGCAGGGCCCAGGGCAAGAGCACAAATGAAGGTTCATATACCATTTCACAAAATGTGAGTACAAATCAAGCTATTAAATAATTAGTGTTCTGTAAAACATACACCTTCATGACAAGCTGGAAGGCCTGGTTCTAATTTATAGAGTTCTCTCAGATTCTTTGTATTTGTATGTCGGATGTGGCATCACAGGGAGAGATGGCTGCCAGCCTGCACGTGGGCATGCCAGCCCACAAGTCCGAGCTTTGCACCCTCCTCCCATGCTCCTTGGCTGCCCCTGGGGTCTAGGCATGTTCATGCTGGTCGTGTGGTCCCTCGTAGGACAAGAGGAGAGGGGAAGAGGCTCCATGTTGGCCATGAAAGTGGGCTTGAGACTCTTTGGGCAAGGAATTCAGATTTTCAGGCACCCAGGGTATGATCCAGAAGTGGGATGGAGGGCTCAGGTTCCAGGTTGCATCAATCCTCAGGACTCCTTTTTCTGCATGGAAGGGCATGGATGGGCCAAGCACGGAACACAGTTCTCTCAAACCCTGGATTATGGATCTGTGTTCTGGATTTTTCACTTGTGCCTTTAGTTAGACATCCAAACTCGGAGATTCAGCTTATTTGTGGGAACCATAATACCTGTCTCACTTCACAGAACTGCTGCGACAGTCAATTAACTCATTACATAGGACAACACTTTTTAAATGCTCCAGCTCTAGACAGTCTGGACTGTTATCCTTTATTAGTATTTTTCCGGCTATTGTACCAAGCAGTGATCTATGGCAGAATTGGCTCATGCCTTGATGCTCTTTCAAAAGGCAAGACACTGTTCTAGCATCCTGGGATCATCTATTCCTGAAGTAGTTTTGAAAACCTACTAAAATCTCCTTTCAGTACCTTCCCAACTGTTTGGGAGAGTGAGCTCCACACAGTGGTCAGCCCTTGGGGGTAGGGTTGATGTGGGTGAGTCTTTCCTGATTAAAGTTTCTTCTTAACCCCAGAGGGAAGCTGTGGTGTACTCAAGATTATGTAGGGTCACTCAAAAGGGAACGTGGAGGATATGTGAACTCTTACTTTAGATAAATTACATACATTTAGTAAAGGTTAATTAAGCTAAAATACATATATTAAGTGTAGGAATAGCATGGGTAGAGTCAAACTGACAGTCCTTCCTTAGGTGGTTAATAATGAAGCCAAGTGTATCTAAGGGAGCATCTCTCTTCTGGTCTGATTCTTTTCATTTTGTCATTTTGTGCAGAGTCTTTTAAAACTGGAATATAAATCACTTAGAGCAAAATGCAGAGTTTGATGGGTTTTTACAGGGTTTCTCAGCCTCTGCATTATTGAAATGTGAGGCCTCTTCATTCTCTGTTGTGTGTGTGTGAGGGGTCTTGTGCCTTGTCGGCCAATAAGCACCATCTTTGTCCCCTCCCTACTAGATGCCAGTAGCACAATAGTTAAAACGTCTTCAGATATTCCACATGTTCCTTGAGCAACACGATCACCCCTGGCCGAAAACCACTGCGATATAGAATGTTCCTTCCCAGTTAATACCCCTTTTTCTCAGAGGTTAACTACTTTCCTGATTTGTATCTCTATAGAATAGTTTTGCCTGTTCTTGAACTTTATATAAATGAAAGCACATAGCATATGCCATATGCTTTTTTGTGTGTGGTGGTGTCTTTTGCTCACTACAATGTCTGTGAGATTCATCTCTGAGGCGTCAAGACACCCTGGTTTGTTGTCCGTTCTCAGTTTGATGCACATTTGGGCTATTTCCAGTGCTTGGCTATTAACAACAAAGCAGCTGTGAACGTTCTTGTACAAGTCTTTGTGTAAGCATATATTTTCACTTCTCTTGGAAAAATACCCAAGGTATATGGTAAGTGAATGTTTAAGTCTATAAGAAACTGCCAGACTCTTTTCCAGAATGGTTATATCATTTTACTTTCCCCCCATCGGTGCAGGAAAGTTACAAGTGCTTCACAATCTCCCCAACATTCAGTGTCATCTGTCTTTAAGGTTAGCCGTTCTTGAAGGTGTGTGTTTCATTGTGGTTCTAATTTGCATTTCCCCAATGTCTAATGATGTTCAGCATTTTTAATGTATTTATTTCTAATACATATATCTGACAAAGGGCGTGCATTTAGACTATAGAAATAACTCTTTAAAATCAAAAATAAAGAGACAATAATCCAATGAAAATGGGCAAAATATTCAAACAGATACTTCACAAAAGAAGCATGAACGCCATTTCTTTGTTACTGCATCGTTTGCTGACTCACGCTGGTCACTTCTGCACTGGATGCTGCTCTCTGTTAATGTGCCAAGCACATTCCTTAGCACTTGAACTTGACAAGGTTAACTCATTTATTCCTCAGTATTAACCCACTTAATTCTCAAAACAACCGTATAAGGTATTATTATCCCCATTTTACAGAGGAGGAAACTAAGGCACAATAAGGCAAAGTGGCATGCCACAAATCCTAGCTAGTTGTTTGGAGGACTCAGGATTCCAGCCCGGATAGCCTGGAGGACTCAGGATTCCAGCCCAGGCAGCCTGGCTCCACCCTGCAAACATGAAGTGCTCTTCTTGTTATGAGGCAGGTTGTTTCCAGGGATCTCAACCTGAAGTGCTCTTTTTGTTATGAGGCAGGTGCTTACAGGGATCTCAACCTCTTCGCTACAATTTTTCAAAATGAGTTTTCAAAATTTTGTAAGTACAAAGGTGTTGCGTTTCAGCTACCCAGAATGCAGAATCTGTCTTTTTATTAGTTCTGTTGCTGATTGCTGCTATGCAATTTTTCATAGTGGTGGTACCAGGAGAGCTGAGACTTCGATGCTGCCTATGAGTAAAAAGGTGTTTTTCAAATACCTTCTAACTGTGGTTCTTTCTGTGGTTCTTTTATGAGAGAGCTTTATAGTCTTGTTTTAGAAAAAAAGAAGAAAAATGAGGAAAAACTTTGGTCTGTGGGCTGCCTGAAAAGGTTTGTTCACTGTAACTTAAAAGCATCTCCTCCACGGCATTTCTCAGTATGACTAACAGTCCTGATCTTCCTCCTCCATCCTCTTCCCCTCCATTAGTAGCGGTTGGGGTTAAAAGTTACCTGTATTCAGCAAAATCCGGGTTTACCTGTGCTTACTGCCTTACTGTTCCATGCTCACTGGATGGATCATTTAAATACTGTTTTATTTGGAACTACTGTTACTTTCCTAATGATAGAATAAAATTTTATGTATAAGACTCTTCTCAATATTCTCCTGCTCTTTTGTATTTGCCTCATTTTAATAAGACAATATTTAAGTTTATACTTAAGAATGGCTAATACATATATATGTATAAACATACTTTTGTGTTGTGTATAATCATATGCTAGCATGCATTCAAATTCAGGGAACTGTATTTATCCAGTTAATTCAATAAACATTTATGGAGTACTTGGTAGCTGCCCCGCACTGTGGGGAGTCACAAACAGAGTATAATTTAGCTTCTGTTATCAAGATGGTGGAAACGTGAGGTCATACGTGTTACATGTCAGTTATCATTGAGTTTCAAAAGTTCTTTACCCCTCAGGGAGGTAGCAGAGAGTGCTTCCGAGTGGCCGTAGTTGGAGGAGTCCTTTGGGACATCCATCTCACACTGGCCTGCTCCATGCCAGCAGGGGAGTCGGGCTTTGAGAAACGTTGGATTTAGAATACTGACACCTGGGCAGGTGTAAGGCAGCGCTGCAGGTGCCTGGAAGAGTATAGCAAAGATGCACAGTGAGTTGTCCAGTTTGCTTTCATGTGGGCTCAGAGCTAGTGAGATGCAAGAGTGGGGCTGACTGTGTGGACGGGCCTGAGTGCTGAGCTAAAGGATGTTCCATGGCAAATGTGCACAGACTGATACTACTGTCTCTAAACGGTGGGAGGGGACAAGTACAACTAAGAGTTGTACACCTTCCCCATCATCTGCTTTTGAAGCCACACAGAAGGAATATTACAATAGCTAGTAATTATTAAATTCATGGGGTAAAAAAGTTACCATTTTCAATACTTACGACAGAGGTCCTCTCTAAGGAGGCACATTCTCCAGTGATTGACAATGGAGACATCCCTCAGGCCCCCTCTTCTGATATTGTCTCTGGGCTTTCTTTGACCTTTGATTTCCTGACCTTTCTTTGAATATTTTGAAGGAAATGTTGGCATCTGAGATTTTTTCAAAAATAAATACTGCCATACAGGTGGGCATGGTCCTGGGGTTGGTTTTGTGTTCAGAAACACTTCCAAAAGTTTCCAGAAGTTTCTTTTAGGGGGCAATTTGGTTCAACATTAAGATACCAACATTTCAAAAAAAGGAAAGGTAGCTTGAGTAACTGGTGACTCAAAGTTATCAACAACAGAATACCCTCTCCCTCCTGATGTGGGCCAGGGCATCCCATGCCCAATGGCCTGAATGTCAGCTTCTCACATGATACAGTTTTTAGCTCACAGAACACTATAATCAGAAACGAGCTGGACTCTGAGGGCATTCCGCGAATCATGATACAAAGAAAATGGTTGTGGTATCAAAACTGTGCTTTTCAATCTGCATGCAATGGTTGGGTGGGGAAGATGGTGGCTTTTAAAATGAAGCTCTTTATCAAATGCAGCTTCTTCCTATTAAAGTGGCACTTTCTCTCTGCCCAAGCAGAGGGTTCCTTGTGTTAATCTCTGTACTCTCCAGCCTTCAGTACAACTTAGAAGCCTGTGCATTTATTTCACTGACTCACAGGAGAGGCACCCACCATTGCCAGCAAAGCACTGAGTGAACATAGTGGGAAGAAAACCAAATATGTGGCATCTTCTCATGGAGGTCACATTTTGGAGGGGGGAGAGACATACACCCTTAACATTTGCAAAAGTGGCAAGAACTAGATGCTATGAGAGCAGAAGGCCAGAGATGGTAACATTTGGCCAAGGACCTTAAGAAATGCTTTTGTGTTGAAAACATTGAAATGACATTTGGATTCTGACTTGTAGGAGAGCTGGGGGGTGGAGAGGGGAGAGCTTTCTGGGTAGAGGGCACATCCGGTCTGCATGAAAGTTTGAACTGCATGCGTGGGAAAGCAGGCGGGGAGAGCTGAAAGAGAAAGTTGACAAGGTTACATGGCCCAGGAAGTCATAGGTCTTCTCTAAGAAGAAGCATTTAAACCCGATCCTGCAAGTCTTAGGGGGCCCATGAATATGCTACACAGGGAAGTATGATAAGGGCAGAGTTTTGGATAGATACTGGCAGCAGAGAGGAGGCCCAGACTCACTCATCCTGGGCATAATAAGAAATCACTTTGGGAAGACATTTAAGAGGTGATTTAATGGCTGTATCTGTGGGTATGAAGAACACCGGCTCTGACACCTGGCTTTTTGAGTGTGAATCCCAGCACTGCCATTTACTATCTGCACATTATTGTGCACGTTACGTAGCCTCTCTTTACCTTGGTTTTACTTATGTATAAAATTGGATAACAGCAATCACTAGAGCACAGCTTCCCAAACTGGAATATGCATAAACATTAGCTTGTTAAAATGCAGATTCTGATTTAGTTGGGTCCAGCATAGAACCTGAAATTCTGTATCTCTAACAAGCACCTAGATGTTAGTGATGCTGCTGGTCTATGGACCATGCTTTGAGTAGCAAGGCTTATAATATTAACAGTTATTTGGAAGACTCTATGAGTAAATACATGCAAGAAATACCAGGAGCAGCATGTGATGTAATAAGAGAACTCTATTATGTGTATTAGGATCAACAATGAAGACTAAAAATATGTCTCAATTATTGCTTTGCAAATGCTTTATACGCTAGAAAGTTGCCTAAGACAGTTACTTGGTGTCTCGGCTCCCTTTCTGGCCAGATACCTGCAGACAGTCCGTGTGGCTTAGTTTTGGAAAGCTAGTCCAAGGCTCCCACAACAATAGGCAGTACAATCCAGCCACAGGAAGGGTAGCGATACAGTATACAAAAGTACACCTGTCGTTCTTCCAGGTCGCTCATGAGGTTAAAACCATCGGAACCTCTCCTGAGTAGCATATGAGTTCTCCATGTGCAAAAGTCCAGGAAGACGTGAGTCAACTGTTGAGGACCCCTGGAACTCTTGGAATTTGAGCTGCAGCCTCATTTGGGTCTAGGATGGGTTACCTGCCGGCTTTCTCATAGAATAGGGAAGACGATCAGTGAAAAAGCATATGCCTGAATCTTTCAGAGACATTAAGAAAATGGGGGACATGAAACTGAATAGCAGAGAACAAGCCAGTCAGTAAATTTTCATTTCCAAAGGACGTTTCTGGCTAGCAAAAGATAAACAAAACCCAAACTCTAACCCCCCTTCCCCTTTTGCTGCCCCCAAATCATCTTCATCACTTTCAGCAATGATTCCTCTTGATGTGGAGAATAAGCTCCCTGTGGAGGGTGAAGGGAAGGGTTCTCCAACTTCAACAACAAGTCTTCTCAAGCATTACCTTGAAAGCCTTTATACATGAGAAGGGAAGATGTTTTATTTTAAGCAGACATACGTATAATGTTTAAGTATAACATGTATACACTAGATTCTTTGTGACAAGTCCGAGCAGGTGAGAAGAAAAGGAAAAAGCCCACTAAGTAAATCTACAAATAGCTCCAGAGATTCATTCTATAGGCAATTCTTTAAGGTATTTCTGATACATGTAAGGAAAAGAGTAATAGCAATTATCCGGGTTTGAAAGCTTGGCTTATTTTCTTGGGCTCGATTGGAAAGCCATGGTTGCTTAGCTGTGTTTCTTGAACCAAGTACCCAAGCCTTAGTTTTAACACCCATGTAATGAAGGAGAGTAAAGGGAAGACTTTCTGTGAACATTTCTAATGTGTCTGGCACATTTTAGACACTCTAAAATGTTTGTTGAATGAAATGAATAAATGAATAGATGAAAGTTCACAAGCTACATTTTGCCTGCATGAAACCCTGCTTATCCATAAGGGCTAATTTTAATTTCCACTTTCTCTAAGAAGGCACTTGTCTTCTCCCTGCTAACTTTGCTAGATTTGGTGTGATCTCTGTCCCCACATTTCATTCTTGGTGAAAACAGCCGACTCTTCATCCATGCAGATGCAGCCACAGCATCAAGAGCTTGAACACAAGTGATTCCAGTTCTCACAAAAACCGTCGGGGCATTCTTCCTGTTTCACAAACAGGCCCAGAGAGTTTGTGGTCCTTACTTAAGACTAGCAATTGGCAGGTACAGTGTCTCCAATCTCAGATCTAGATATTTCCAGAACTCAAGAAAACACCATAACATTAGCATGATGTTTCCTTTCCTTGGGAGTTATAGGAACCACAAGTGCACTGCTTGCCTGCTCTGAACTGCCAGCTCCTGAGTATTGGTGCTTTGTCTGCCATCTTTATTTCCTCCATTGCTCCTTGCAAAATCCTGTGAGCAGCATGAACCCAGAGGAAGATGGGTCATGAGCGCCAAGAGGTTATCTTTGAGATAGTTTACATAGTTTATGCTTATGATTTGGGGAAGGCAGCTTTTCCACTTTGGCCTCTAGTTGAACCATGCTGAACAACAGTTCTCTGAAAAGGAATTTGGTGGAGGGCAGGGAGGCTTTACTCCTTCAACACTTTTTGCAAGCTTGGGGAGCAGCAGCTTTCTGCGTAAAAGGAAGGCACACTCCAGAGAATGAAAGAGGGGACTGGGAGTTTTAAAAGCAAAAATCCCCACCCAGGTATATCGTCAGATCCTTTTGTGAGAATGAAGGACTGACACTTGGTTATCTCCAATTGGTCAATACAGCTGAGTCCAGATTGGCCAGGGCAGGTGAAGTCGGATTGATTGGTTTAGGTGAACTCTGATTAGTTGGTTTCCAAGCCCTATAACAAGAAAGCTCAGTTTGATTGGTTCTTTCAAAAGGGGATGGAGGTAAGGCAGTGCTTTCAGCCACAGTTTATCTTGGCACTGAAGATAAGGACTGGTTTGTCTTGATTGCAGAGAGGGAGAGCCCGTGATACTTTCACAACATCGTTATGAGCTCACACTGAGTATGTGACCACTCTTGCATCCAGCCATGGCCTCCTGGTTCCATTTTAACTTTGAGCACCTCAGTTAGCCATCCGAGTCCCTTGTGTCTGTCGGCCAGCCACAAGGCGTGCTTTAACACTGGAATTCCAATCCCCTGTACAACTAGCAGAGAAGCCTGAGGAGGTGTTTGGGGTTCTAATTTGCCCTTCTGGAGATTGTTGCCATTCTTCCATAAGGAAAGAAGCATGCTGGGGGATGGGGAAGAGTGTCAATGAGCAGTTTATAAACGTCTTGGAAGTATCTCAATTGATTGTCTCCAAGTTAACATTTGATTACAGTGTGGGAAATCTGACTTTCAATAGAGTCAGGGCAGGACAGACTTAGTGTGGCTTAACTATCAAGTCAAGTTTATTCAGATAAACCAGAAAGGGCCTTTGACCTGTAAACTCCCTTACAATCTAGCTGCTTATGTAGACTGTTGAGGCTAGAAAACCCATTTGGGGTGGAGTTGGGCAGTTTAGCCTGTGAAGGCAGGAAAGCTCATTTGAGGTGATGTTTAATCTGCTATGGTTTGAGGTGGAGTTTCTTGGGGCCTGGACTGGGCAGATCTTGGAGAAACAGCCCTTCCACAAATGGAAACCAAATACCTTGAAGAGGGCCCCATGTTGGGTGCCATCTCACAATAACCTGCCTCCCTCAAAGAGAAAAGGAAAAATTACAAAGCAGAGGGCTTGCTAAGGCTCATGTGTTTTTTGTTTGGTTTGGTTTACAAGAACTCTGATGCATCAGTTTTCCTCAAGCACTCTTCAGGGTATGGGGAGAGCTTTACTCTTAGTGCTGTCCTTTCATTTGCCTTTGGTCTGCGCTTGCCTTCCTCATCTCTCCCAAAACCCTCTGTTAAAGACCCTTACACAATTGCCAACCTTTCTTTCTTGAAACTCTCTCCTCCCTTTTCTTCCCTGCTGCTTTGTTTCTTCTTTCATTCCTCTGCTGGTGGTTCCTGTTTCTTTCCCTTGTCCTCTAAGAGATGGACTTCTCCAGAGTCACAGCCTCAGTGCCTGGGTTAATCCTTCCCTTCTAGGCCCATCTCATATATGCCCATTATGCTTACCCAATGAAGTGGTTACCCCAAACATATTCCCAACTCCTTCTCTGGGCTTGAGCCCTGTGCCTCCAAGTGTTTTCACCTAACAGGGCCTGTTCATCTAATCCTTTAACTACTACATCACACTCAGTGCCAGCAAATTAATTTGGGGTCTTCACCCCCCAAATCTTCCTTTCATCTGTGTTCTGTGAGAAGTTCCTACTCTTCTATCATTTCCTAAAGACTCATTAAAACATGTATCAAGTATTTGTTAGTCATCTATGGGTCATCTGTGTGAAAATGTGTGTGCTCATGGGAGGCAGAAAGGAAGGCTCTGTCCCTGCCCCCAGAGAGTTCACAGTCTAGCAAGGATGGCAGATGTACCAGATCATGTGGACCCAACATCAGGAGCTGCCTCGTGGGGTGTTGCATGGCTGTAGCAGAGAAGATGAGGAGGGGTTTCATGGCTGGTTGTGTTAAAAGGTTGTGAACTCAATTTCTAGTTATTAGTCTAGGTGCTATAGAATTTGAGGTTCCAAAGCAAAGCAATTGTGATCTGCTCGCCAAGGAAGGAGCAAAAGAGTGGGGAAAAGGAAAGAGCCAGTTCCTCAGTTCCTCTTCTGAACTGTTTTTCTCTTCTTCTAAAACTCTCTTGCTTCAGGAGGATAGCAGGTTTTTATTTTATTTTTTATTGTGGTTTTTTATTTTATTTTATTTTTGTTTGTATAAATTTAAGGGGTACAAGTGCAATTTTGTCATGCGGATATACTGCATAATAGTGAAGTCTGGTTTTTTTATGTGACCATCACCCAAATAATGTACATTGTACCCCTAAGGAATTTCTCATCTTGTCTCCTCCCCCATTTCTTTTATTTTTTAAATTCTAGAGCTACTTAAGAGATCTGTGGGAGCTGCTTGGGTCCAAATTTGTAGACTACTTCTGGCAACTTAATGACACCTTTGGTTTATGACATCTGGGAGAAGATGAATCTGCTTTCCTTTAAAAACAATTCAGCTGCTTTTCCAACAGAGGCCTCTAGAGCACGTGAGGACCAATCCTCCCATTTTACAGACATGGACACTGAGGCCCACCCACCCTGCATCTTTTGCTTGGAGCAGGCACACAGCCAGCGATCAGACAAGCTGGGATGCAGAAGGTGCCCCCTGTCAGTTCCCTATCTAGATTATTTTTTAATAGCTGCATAAGTGACTAAGCATCTGCTATATGCTTGGCCTTGTACCACTGGCTGGTGGTGGGATAGCTGAGAGAATGGGGCTCTCCTGTACTGTCCAGCAGACGGGGAGCTGGGGAGTCACCTAAGTAATGAAAAACTGAGGCAGAGTGTGGTAAGGTCTGAGAGAAAATCAGGGTGGGTGATGTGTATGCAGAGGAGGGAATCACTTCTCCTCAGAGGGGAAGCTTCTGGACTGTTACTAGGCACCATTTATTGAGCCCTTACCATGAACTCTGTGTAGGCTGACCATCCCTGTGAAATGTGGGCTGCTATTGCTTTACAGAAGAGGAAACTGAGGTCCAGAGGGGAGCCCTGCCTTTGGTGAGTCACTTAGATCTGGGGCTTAGATCTAGCCACCAGGTTGCCACCTTCAGCACCACACTTCAGGGCCTCCTGAACAGGGGTGTGCTGAGAGCCCGGCTTCTCTTGAGAAAGTTCTTCTCCCTCTCAACCTGCCCTTCATCTCTGTCTGCCTGCTGTGGCTGCACTCAGGTAGCTGACTGCTCGGCTTCTCTTTCCTTTTTCTTCCCTGTCCCGCAGCAACCAAAAAACTGCCCAAACTCTCCTTGGGTGGGGTCCCTGCAGCTTCTTCCCCAGACTTCAGACCTCACCTTTCAGAGTTCATTCTGTCAGCTCTTCCTTTCTTGAGACCCTGACTGTGACTTCTGCCGCATCTGCTACCCTAGGCTGCCACAGTGTCCCGTCTGTGTTGGCCAGTGCTCAGTGGTTTACAAGATACTTCCCGTTCGACCCTGTCCCAGGTGAGCTCCCCATCTGCACACCTCTTCCTAGTTTCACCCTTAAGGTCATGTTCCTACCAACAGATCCTGCCCTCTTGTCCTCCACTGGTTGGACCTGGGTGGACATTTCATGCCAGGGGTAAGGAAACTATTGAGTGGCCATGGCTGTGCCAAGTCCCTCCTTGAGGGATTTGATTTGGGAAATACAGAGACTATTGTCAGACTGCTGTGCTCTGTGGTTTGCTGGAGTGGAGGTCACTCCATGACCTCCTCAGGAGGGCAGACATGGAAATGAAAATCGTGACCAATTGTAGAGCCTCTGAGAAGGATGCTCTGAACAAAGGAGGCCCTGGAGGAGACCTGCAATCCTTGCGTGAGAGGGGTGCAGCAGCACCCGGAGACTGCCTTTCCAATCTCTGTTCTCTGTTCTGTGATAGTCTCCTTTCTACAGAAAAAATAGTCCTCTTTTGTGAATGCTAGTCTGGCTGTTTTTCTTTCTTTCTTTTTTTTGTTTTGTTTTGTTTTTGTGCACCTGCATTAAGCCTCCCAAGCCATCAAGTTCCCGTTGCTTGGCAATCTGTCATAATAAACCGACTCCTCTGTGTGCCCTGGTCGGTTACCCATCCTGGATCCTAAGGCTGAGGCTCACTCTGACTGGTGGCTGCTGTGTCCTTCCTGCAGAGTCCTTTGCTTAGTGAGACCCAGTTTCATCCCAGAAACATCAGCAAGTGGGCACTTAGCCTGCTCATTACAAGCTCTGAAGAGAAGGCATTGGTGTCTTAGATAGGGCCTTCTGTTTTCCCTACATTCTAGAAGCATGAGGCAAGCATGAAGGACTCTAGTCGGTGGCAACACTCAGGGTTCTTCCACTTAGATGGCCAAAGAGATGATTTCCCAAAGTTTGTGTTGCTGAGCAGGGAGAGTCCTGGTTTGGCCAGCAGAGAGGGCAGCAAGAATAGGGACTAGATGTGAATCTAGCAACATGGACCAATGTAGGACCAGGGATCCTGTGGGGACTGCAGGAGTCATTTGAAAATGAATCTGGGAAGGGACATTGCTTCTGGAAGCAGCCACCCTATGTTTCACATAAGGCAATGCTCAGCAGTGGCCCTAAAGGCTTCCCAGGGGTCAGACTGGTTGTGGCTGATGGCTGTCAGGGAGATGAAGAGGGATGATCCCCTGCCAGCCAGGCTGTGGGAGGAGCAGAGAAAAGAGGCCAAGCTGGCCCCAGAGGCACCAGTGACCCAGGGTGCTGGCTGTCAAGGAATTGGACATATGGAGAGGGTGGAGAAAGGAAGCCCCATGTTTGAAGCAACTACAGTTCCCTGGCTGCCAGGACAGCCTGAGAAGTGACATGTGCAGAAGGACAGAAAACCAACGTCTCTGTCCTGTCAGGAGAGCAAAAGCCTGAAGCTTCGTGGAAGCTTCAAGGGAGCAGACCCAGGGAAGGGGCATAAGAGAAGGTGAGCAGTGGGCTGGGGCTCTCCCTCCTTAGTTCTGTCTTCAGGATTCTGAAATATAGTAAGGTTGGACTAATATCCCCATTGCATGGCTCTAAATTAAAAAAAGAAAAAATCCTCCTCAAACCCCCCAAGAAACAAAAAGACCCTAGTAAAGACATGGGTAATGCTCAGGAATCTGTGGTGCGTGCCCTGACACAAAGCCTTGAACGTGGGGTAAAAACCATCACTCAAATATCAGAATAATTTGGATTTGGCATTTTAAGGCTTTAATCCAAGTGAAGCAATTAAAACCTTTGTCTTTTTAAAAGAGGTCAAGTTTTTCTTAGTTCCATATGAATTCATTTCCTAAACTCTGTTTTTGGAGCTAGAAATACATCCTTTATAAGTTTCTGCATAAAGCATCTCACCCCTGTTCTAGCAGGGTTCCGTAGTTAACAGTGCTTTAGTGACCTGGTTCCAATAAAACCTATGTGATACAGACTTCATTCTCTTCTAATCCTTTGTGCCAAAAGATTATTGCTCATTGTATGCTGTTCGTTTTGTCCTTTTGGGGGAAAAAAAGGGAACTGAGGCAGCCTTTTCAAACATCTATTACTATTAAATCTAAATTCCCTTTTTAAATTCATATACATTTATGGGGTATAAGTGTCATTTTTCACATGCATAGATTGTGTAGTAGTGAAGTCAGGGCTTTTAGGGTACCCATCACTGGAATCATGTCTCAGTACATTGTACCCATTAAGTAGAAATTCCCCGTCTCTTCATTGAAAGTAATTCCAGTCAGCGAAAACCTTAAGACTTGAGTATATACCTTTCTGTAGCTCATAACAAACAGCAAAGAGATTTATGAAAGGAAGTGGTTATTCTTAAAACCTACTGCCCCCCTGCCCTGGATGGCATTTTCTAATTTAAGCTACCTGGCTTGAGTTGGTCCTCACTAGACGGATAGATTTTCTATCCCTGCCTCTTCCCAATGAGACTGAGAACTCATTGTGGGCAGGGACTGTTCTCAGCTGCACTTCTTATCTCTGTGCCTGGGCCATGGTTAGTACTCGATAAATGTTGGTGGAATGAAAATGCTTTGAAAATTCTTTATGCTCTAGGTTTGAAGCTCTGATTTCTCAATTCTGAGCATATATGTTTTTAAAATGTGAAGTTCTAACTTGAACAACAGCATTTGGCCCAGACCATCAGGCATGCTGTGGACAAGCGCCCATCGCATGGTGGGGGAAGCCCCCACCATGGAAGGAGGCCAGGCTGCACCCCCACAGGAGAGCCATCTCATAGTCTGGGTATTGGGAGTGCAGAAGAACCCAGAATTCATTGAGGCCCAAATCCTTTAATCTTCATTGGAGGAAAAAGACACAGTTTCTGTGATATTTTAAATTTTTTATTTCAGATCCTCTGACAAACACAAAACTTTCCACACAACCCAGAGTATCTGTACTCTACATATTGCGCAGATATGTGAGGTCTTTGTGCGTGTGTTACTAGGTCATTAAGGGGCAAGCTAATGCCTTCCTTTAGCTTATCTGAATATCAAAACAATCCTTAGAGACTTGTAGCAGAGCTCATGGGAGAAAGCAGCATGAATTCCTTCCTAGAAGTGTCCCTGTAGGACCCTGGCTGTGCAGGATCCAGAATCTGAAGGCTGGGAACTGTGGCCCCTCCATGGTGATCAGGACCTGTGGCTTTGAGCTTGGCACCAAGTAGCTGCTGACGTGAGCAGCAGGCTTTGGGGATGGGAAGCACTTCCATTGGGGATGGGAAGTACTTCCATAGAACCCTCCCTCTCAGTGGGCAGAAAGAAGGCTCTTGCTTTTGAGTGCTTTAGAATATTGGGAGGTCCTGGACATGAATAAAGGATCAACACTCATCCTTACAAGTTCAGAGGAAAGGGTACACAATGCCCCTCGTCCATAATATTTTGCTTTGTAAAGAGTAGGTTATGCATGCAGGAGTAGGGGTCAGGTGTATACATCAGCTTTGAGTGGGGGGAGTGGGGCTCCTCCAAAAAAAATACCTTCTTGAGGTCACTTCATCCTTTCTCCATCTCTCCCTTCCCGTTTCTGCCCCTCCTGCAATTGCTAAGTAGCAGCCCCATAAATGGCCTGGCTCTCAGATACCCTGGATCGGGGACTCATCACAGAGAGCCATGGCTAGCCGGGGGCAGGGAGGCTGACTTCCCGCCAGCCAGCCTGGAAGGGGCCTTGACATTGGCATTAGAACAAATCATGCCAGTGGATTGGCCCTGGGAGAGGTGGATGAGCCTTTGTTTATATGTGGCTGAAATATTAGCTCGAAGGATGGAAAAGTTTCTTTTTATTCCTGTTACCCTTAAGGCACACTAATAAACCCTGAGATGAAAACACTGAAACAAGGAAAGGGCAGCTCGCTCCACCCCTTCCTTTTGCCAGATTGTCTCTGGACGGCAGGTGAAGACACTTAAGTTTTCAATCATACAGCTACGACTCTTTGTACACATACCCCCCCTCCACCCAGGAGAAAGTTCTCAGACTTTTCAAAATTTAAAATGGTACTTGGTCCATAGCATATACTTGGAAAACAAGTGCTTGATTTGCTAAACTAAACTGGTTAAGGTTTTTAAACAATGGATGGCGAACTTAAGAATACAACCCCCATCCTTGTCCTTCACTCATACCAGAGCTTCCCTACTGGTTTGATGAGCCATTTTGAGTTCTCCAGGGGCCCCTCTGTGAATTCCCACAACCAGGCATGGTGCTTAGTTGTTTGTGGTTGGTAGTGTGAGAAATTTAAAACGTTTTTCTGGAGCATCTAGGGGAGGGAGTTTTTTCAATTTGACATCGAGAAGAATATAGCATCTAAATACGATAAATGACTCAGAACCAGATTCCACTTCATAATTAAAATGCTTGTTGTGCCCTGGGTTGCAAACACACACCTT
The DNA here is from genome assembly GCA_963574355.1 of Loris lydekkerianus. Classification (NCBI taxonomy): domain Eukaryota; kingdom Metazoa; phylum Chordata; class Mammalia; order Primates; family Lorisidae; genus Loris; species Loris lydekkerianus. The sequence goes on along the minus strand of CAUYPK010088167.1, from coordinate 12,035 downwards.
CTTTTTCTGAAAGAATAGTAGGAAGAAAGAGGAATGTACAAAACAGCCTTCGGGAGGGAGCGGTTGGCTCCTGGCAGGGAGTGCTGCTGTGACCTGACACCACAGGGGATGGTCTCCTGCCCAATGCTGGTTGTCTCCTGGGAGGGTGGAGCTCAGGGGCTCCTCTGGCTGGCAGTGCCCAGGTCTGCACAGGCTGCAGCACCAACAAGCCCTCATCCTGGGGTTGAAAACAGCACCAGCTGGGGAGCAGGATCTGATCGTCCCTTCCTCCCTCACATGCTGCTTTGTCCCTGACTATTCCCTTCCCACAGAAGCTGCCTCAGGCACCCTGGGATCAGTTGCCATTCCGCCCTCAATCTTGTCGATGCCGGGAAGAGAAAAGAGATGGGTGAGGAGGAGCAGGAATGAGATTCAGAGAAGACGGCTACGGAGAGGGATGTGTCTGAGACCTGCCCACGCCCAGCCTGCCCTCCATGGGCTTTGTCACTTCAACTAGGTCATCCCTACTCATCTGTCAGATGTCAGCTCCAATGTTCCTAAGAGAAGCCTTAAAAGAGATCAAGGCTTTAAGATCTCACTGTGCACGAGCTACCTCTTCAAATGACCCATCACAGAAATATTACAGGGTTACTTGCCATCTCCAGCAGGTGGGGGCTGTCTTCCTGCTTGCTATTATATTCCTAACATCTGGCCTCAAGCGCTCAATAAGTATTTGTTGAATGAATGAATAAGTGCACTTAGTGTTTGAAACTTGCTAGTCTGTGCCTGTAAGAGGATGTGCTGGGACTTGATGTTGTCCCGATTCCCAGGGAACCTCCTTTGCACAGCACTAGCTCGTCTCTGGGACAGAGGCAGCCGTGACTCCTGCCTACTGACCACGGAGCCCCTTAGGTCAGTGGCTGGCAAAGTGTGTGTGTGGGGGGGTGCTCTTCTCCAGGGCAGGTCCCCAGCAGAACCAATTTGGCCAATTTTCCTTCTGGCCCAGTGGTGGTCCCTTTGTGTCCTCAGCCCCTTGGGTGCCTGGGACCCTCGCCTGGGACCCTCATCTTCTCTGTCCTATCCTCTGGACCCCATGCCCCTTCTCTTCTATTTCCACAGCAACCTCATCCAGCCTCTCCCGCCCTTCCTGTCTGCAGGGCCTGATGCAGCATCTCCTCCTCTGACCTCCTCTTTGGGGTGTCTGCGCTTTGGACTGCGAATTCTGCCCTACTCTGGACTTTTGCCTCAACTGCTGTCTTCAACTGCCATCAGAATGTTCTATCTTCAAAATTCTTAGGGGTTGGTGCCCTGGCTTGGCAGTCAGGTGGTCTTCTGACTGAGTCCAGCCTTCACTTTCTGAGCAGGGTCAGCCTTTAGTACTCAGTAACCACACAGCAATATGATTTTCTAACCTAATTCTTAGCCAAGTTTTAGGCAGTCATGGCCACCATATATGTGACCCCTTTGCCACAGTGTCACAATTTCACCAGAGCCCCCCCTGCCTTAACTGAGGAGAAACCTCTGTGGATACACTGGCAGGCCCAGCTGAGGAAAGCTGGGGCTTAGGGAACTTCCTGCTTCCTCAGCGGCCCAGCCTCCCGGGCAGTTTCTGGTCTCAGACCTCTCTCAGGGGCCTTCTACTGTAGCTGGCCCAGAGTAGCCACCTGCCCAAGGCTACAAAGGCTTCTGTTCCTCCACTCTCAGGGCCGGGCCTGGATCTTGGAGGAGGAAGAAGGCCATGCTGGTGTCTCTAAGAGACAGCACAGAGATGTCATTTACGGTGGCTTCCCCTGGGTTTGCAAACGTGTTTAACCCTAAGAAATGTAAACTCATGCCCCTAACAATGTCTCAGACTCAGCCAACTCCCTTTTGGGCTTCTCTCTCTACGGGGAAAATAGTGGCTCGCTCTCTTATTTGATTGTACCTTTAAAAATCCCAGATGTTTAGTACCTAGGACGTAGAGGCACATCTAGTCACAGCTGGTCTTGAGCCCTGCAGCTCACTCTGGCCACTCTCAGCATTTCTGGGCTAGGGCATAGTTTGTTCTTTTCTCGTTCATTCATTTACCCATTTATTCATTCTATAGCTACTGAAGGTCCATGTGCCAGGCATTTTGTACTGGGGGTACAAAAAAGTGTGAGGCAAATGAAAACAGACTTTCACCCTCAGAGAACTCCTGTTTTGACAGATGCCTGTGTGATGGGAAGAGGTTTTGGGGGATACCTGGCTGGTATGATGTGTGTGAGACAATGGTGCCAGCCAAGGCCGGAAAAAGAAGCCGGGAGGCTATGAGAACATGTAAACCAAGTTCAAAAACTTCAGCTTTTGTTTTAGAAGCTCTGGGGAGCCTTTGAAGGGGTTTAAGGAGAGAAGCTGTATGATCAGATTTGTTTTTTTTTTTTCTAACTTTGCATCTCATTTCTTGATTCTATGGCCTGGAGTAGCTGGAGCAATAATCCTGATTGGTCACCGGTGCCTTTATTTGCTAAAGCTCCCGCGATCTCATCGTGAATTGCACTGTGTGCTGCTCTCAATCCTTCCTCATCTTCATGACTGATCTTTGACTTCTTTACGGGTGGCTTGCAGACTGCTCCTTCTCCTTTATGATCAGGAAGCCGAGACAGTGTATCCTTGGAGGTTTAATAGTTACAGAAAGAATTATCCATTTGGCATTTCCAAGCATTTGTGACTTTGCACCAATTTGGGAATCTTGCAGGCACAAGATCTTCATGTCCATGCAGTGAACATGCCCTGTCCATGCTTTGTATTAGTTTCCTTTCTTTTGCTAAGAATTGCACTTTTTTTCTGCCCAACACTAGGGAACATAGACACGTGATTAAATCCTTCTTTGACGAAACCTTTCATAGTAACATATGGAGTCATTTCAGAAGAAGGAGAGATCAGTTTGAACTGACTAATGAAAGCTTTACCAGCCGGACCCACATTTGCACGATCGTCAAGATCAAAGAGTCCAAGAGTGATTTTAATGTCAAGGCCTTGGACAGCCAGCCATGTTGCTGTTTCTTTGAAGTCTAGTGTAGGATGGAGATCAGATGTTGGTGTGGGAACACCTGGCTTGACAGTATGCATAGAGCCTTGAATCTCTGAGCTATCTGTTGCACTGGATTTCTACTTGGCCTGCAGACTACGCAGTACACCAAAGAGCGTGCAGCTTAACAATCTTACACTTTGTGTCGACAGTGAAAACCTTTCCCCCGTCAGGTATTATCCATGCAGTGGACACTCCCTGAGCTGACAAAGCACCATGATTGTTCTTTATATAATCCTGGATCTTAGGAATCATGTCAGATGGCACAGCAGATGCAGTACTCCTAAGCACCATTGTGTCAGCCACTGGGACCGAGGATGTCACTATGCCTGTTGCACCAAGAGCATTCCACGTTTCTCAGTGCAAAATCCTCCTGAGAGACACCGCCTGTCTCAAGTGACATTGCTGTCGTGTCCGATTTTTTTTTTTTTTTTTTTTTGAGATGACGCTGCTGTTCGGAGCACAAATTAAAAAAAAAAAACAAAACCCAGCAACAGTGGAGACTGGTTAGGAGGCCCACAGGGCAATGGGGGGGCTATCTGGCATGTGACTCAGATCAAGAAGAACTGATAGTCTGTAGGGGTCAGGGGCGTGTGCTGTGAAAGCAGGCAGTGTGGGAGTCAATTATAAGTTTAGTTTGGGGCATGTTGAGTTGGTGACTTTGACTCTGGAAGGGGGTGATATTTAGATCTGGAGCTCATGGGAGCCTTTGACCTGTTGATAAAACTTGCTGAAATACTTGCTTCTATCTAGCTACTTCTTAGAAATGAGTGACGCTAAGAAAAAGTGGGTATCTGGGTGCTTGGGGAGCAGAGGAGGAGCTTCCTAGGAGGCTGAGAAGGAACAAACGCTGGGGACGTAGAAGGGATGCCGGGGGAGTATCAGTATCCTGGTAGCCTTGAGAGAGTATCTTCATTTCTCTCCATGGTGGTTTGCGCTTTGGAGGTGGTTTTGTTATGAGCACATCACCTCCATCCTGAACTTGAGAAGGGGACCACTACTGATGTCCTCTAGGAAGAGCACAGGGCCGGGGAGCCAGTGCAGGCTCCAGCCAATTCTGTTACATTTGGTTGTGGTGAGGAGCATCTGAGGGGCAGGGAAGCCCTAGAGAAGAAGCCTGGGAAGGCCAGGCTGGTGGCAGTGCTCTCTCTGCAGACTGTGGGTCAGGAGACAGGTCAGGGGACAGGAGATGGTTGTACTCTTTGGAGATGTTATGAGAAATGAGAAGCCTGATTTGAGGGAGGAAAAAAAGAAAGGAAATATATGAAATATAGGAGGGAGGGTAGAAAGGGGGAAAGGAGAGTGGTCTAGCGGAGGGCAAGGCCAGCTGGGACCACTTGCCTCCAGTGTGCACAGCCCACTGGATCTTGAGATTAGCAGAAGGACTTTTTGTCCTGGCATTGTCATGTTTCTTAGAGAAGCAAAAAGCAGGAAGAGTTTTTTTCTATAAAAGGTAAGAGTGAAGTCAGAGGGGAGGTGAGGATGGAATAAGGGAGAGTGGTGAAGGCCTGGAGGGCCCAGCAAGGGAGCAGGTGGGGTCTGCAGACTGCTGTTCCAAAGCCTCCCAAATCCTACTACTGAGGTCCTTCTAGAGCTACTCAGAGCATCCCAGGGGTCCAGAGAAAAGGGGCCACAGATACACTGGCTGAGAGAAGCTGGGAAGGGTCAGTGTAGGCCACACTGTAGATGACCTCAGTGGATAGAGGTCATCCATCAGATTCCTGCACTTCACTGCAGCTCCAGCATGCTGCAACCCAAGGCAGGCAGACCTCCAGACCTGCTGGATCTGGTCACCCAGACAGCCCCTGACCCGAGGGGCTGTGAAGCTCATCCACACAGAGGCAGTACAGTCCCACAGAGGTGTAGGCTTGAGCCAGATGGAGGCAGGGGCAGGAGGAAGTGGGATCTTGGCAGGGGACACTCACACTTTCAGACTCCTTTTGGAATATGGGTTCCTAAAGCCCTCCGAGTCAATGTGTATGTTGGGACAAAGATATGGGTTTTCAGGGGGAAAACAGCAAGTTCATCATTGGCAGCAGAGGAGGCCACCGCGACCTTCAGAGAACAATTTTGGAGAGGTTCTCCCAAGGATGAGAACGTTGTGACTCCCTTTTTATAAAATGCAGATAGTAGACTCATCCCTGTCCCTATTGTGAGGCTCCACGAGTTGATTTTGCGCAAAGAAGAGTTGGAGCAGCCAGGTACATCACAAATGCTGGTTAATATCATCATGATTTCACCAGGCATTGACCATTTGCATGAAAAGCTTGGACTGTGTAGGTATAAACCACATCTCCTCCATGACCCTCATGTTGCTCAAAAAGGACACATTTCAGGGGTGGGGTAGGGAGACCCTGGTGGGTAGAAAGTGGTTTCCTTTCTCTATAAGGTGATCGTAAGGTCTGTGAACCTCACTTTCTACATTTGTAAAATGAGGATAATCTTACCTACCTAGGTGATCGCTCAGAGTTGGTGTGAGGGTGAAATGAAAACACAAGGCAGGATTTTGTTAACCGTGGATGAGTGGGTGAATGCAAAGTCCTAATGAGAGCTTCCAAGTGAGAACAGAACCCACTGGTGGTTTTACCATTTTTTTCCCCAGTAAATTTGCTTCACATTGTAGTATAACATGACAATAACGCAGTGGCTGAAGGTCATGTTGAAAGGAAATGACCTTCAACATGCAATGACTAGCAGTGCAAAGAGATGAGGTTGTGGAGGGAAGAAAAGGGTGATTCTTCGGACAGGAGGTGGCCGAACTGAGTCTTAGAGGAGGAGGAGGTTACAAGTTGTTGTCAAGCTGAAAAGCCAGAGAAGATTTTAGTTCAGGGCAAGAGGTATCTGCAGCAGGCACCATTCCTTTGATGACCTGTCCTGGGGAAAGTTCACACTTAATGTTACTACATCTTCACTAATACCCTAGTAAATTCCAGAAATAGAAAGGCAGACATGCTTTTCTCTGCATGCTCAGAAATGGGACCTCCAGCCAACAGTCATCCACAAATGTTTGATGAATTGAGAGACACTCCAAAGATGGGAGGTGGCCGAGGGAAGCGTGGCTGGGCAATCCCTCTGCCTGGGCTGTTTGCTATGACACTCACGGACTGTGCCACAATGGTGGTGACATCACAGGATCGCTGGCTGTACCTACAGCTCCCGAATGGGGTTCTCTGTGTGATTGCTATTGTACTGGTGATTCTGAGAAAATTTAGGGAGAAACATCTCTTGTTGTGAAGAAGTAGCCCAGAGGTGGACGTAGCAAGGTCATCTTCTGATAAAGACGTGTCTCAGCTACACTTTCATCTCAAAAGACTGAAACGCTGAAGCATGCACTCAAGCATGCACTGGGCAGGGTGAGAGGACCCTCTTGAAGGGAAGGAGGAGGGAAGGAAAGGATCTGTTTCAGCTGGCAGGGGAATGTCAGAAGGAGGAGGGCTTGGCCCTGAGACTGTGGGCTTATGCTGCCTGCGGCTTGTCTGGGGCTGTTTGCCTGCTGAGTCTGAGCCCAATGTTCATGGGCATTTTGAATGGGGACTCAAACTAAGTGAACCTTTGACTTTTGAAACCATGAAGTTAGTTGTTATGAATGCCCCCACGTAGGTGAAGGGGAGAGGGACAAAGAAAGGTGCATGGGCAAGAAAGGTATAGAAGGGGTCAGAGATAGGAATGGCCCAGGATAGCAAGAGAGGCTGAGGGGCCTTTGGGGTAGATTCCTACAGTCATAGGAAGGAAGACACTAGTTAGTGTTAACTGACATGACTTACATCAGCAATGGCCCTCACAAGTGGGCTCAGGGATGACTTAGCTGTGCTTCACACAGGAGTGGCCTAGTCAGGGAGCTGGTGCAGCGATGGTGATGGGGCCAGACACGACAAGGGGCTGTGTTTCACTCTCTCTTTTCCCACTAACAGCCTCAGATCATGGCGAGGCCCTAGACTCAGCGGGAAATGCCATTCACACAGACCTACAATGCAGGGAGCCATCTCATCTTGTGGAAGAAAGACGTCATATTGCAAAGTGGTCAGATCTCCCCAAACAGACAGATGCATTTAGCACAGTTCCCATTGAAATGAGAATGTGATTTTTTTTTTTTTTTTTTTTTTTTGAACTTGGGATGGTACTTCTATTAATACTTATTTGGGAGAATTTATTTTTGCGGAACAAATGAAACTAGCTCAGAGAAAAAAAGAACAAGAAGTAAAATAGAGCGAAAGCTTGCACCGTTGGATCTTAAAGCACATTTTAAATCTGAAATCATTTAAACAGCATGAAGCTGGTGGCCACTTAGATCAATGACGGAGAACAGAAAACCCAGATATAGGGTTATTTTTGCCTTACATGCTTTTAGAAGAGTGGGTGTTCTGTTTAGAACATTAAATGACATATGCGTTGCTATTCAGGGCAAAGCAAGGTAAGCGTTGTCATTAATTGCCACCATGGTGCAAAGGCTGGGGCCTGGGTGTGGCCAGCAGAGTGGCTTTGCTCTTCCAGCCCACACATTCCCGGTTACTTCACTCCCATTATCTTGTGTCCAGCTGCTTAGCAAGCTTCCTTTTGGTATTTAATGCTTTTAAGCTGGAACCCTAAGGTCTGTCAGAAGAAGTCTGGACATGCTTACTGGTCGGGGCTCTTGATTGTCTGTAAAGGTATGAAGAAAAAGGCAATTGTGGATCTGTGACACCCCTCCCCTCTGGCAGCACTACTGGGTGCCTCCACTGGCACCCCCAGCTGATGCAAATAGCCTTCTGTTTGCTGAGATTCTTCCACTCTCTCCCTCCCCACCGTCAAGGTGGCCACTCTGAAGATGACAAATGTAAGCTTTCATCCTTGAGTCTGCCAAGGAAGTGATTTTACCTAATAAAGATTGTGTTCCAAGTCTGTGCAAATGGTGCAGTAATTGTCACAGAAATCAGTCAATTCTTTCTCCCCAGTGCCTGCTTTGCTTGGGAGCAGGCCAGACACTACTGTTCTTGGGTGCAAAAAAATGAGCATGTGATCAAGACCAGTGTGGGTCTGTGTGTTCCCAGGAAGCAGGGGGCTCCTAGACAGGAAGAAACATAATAAGCCTGCACCAACCAATATCCAACTTGATGGGTGACTGGCAAAATGAAGAAAAGTCAGTCTGGCCAGGAAGATAGACACTGATGTCTGAGGGGGGCAGTTGGGAAGATTTCCTGGATAAGGTGGTCTTGGGCAGAGGCTGAAGAAATGTGGGCCATGCCATAGGTATCTGGAAAAGAAAGTTCTGGGAAGTGGGCATAGCAAAGGCTGAGGAGCGCTGGGTGGACAGGCTCCATGAAGTGGGTCATTGTTTAATATATTCTTCTTGACAGCACCTGATTTTTGTTAGTAATTATGTAATTAGAAATCATTTCCTTGATTTATTCTTTAGTTTTACAACAATTTAAAGATAGACAGGTCCGTTTTAAAGATTGCATCCAACTTCGACAACATACTCTATAGTGAACTTAAGTAAATACATTTTCCCTTAAAAGGAACATAGCCACAGCTTAAATCATACTAGTGTGTTCATTGTTGAAATGTGAAATCCAAACAATTCCCCGTGGTTGGAAAGAAGGACAGGAGTGAAGTGTCTTCGTCAGCTCCGGCCACTATGAATGAACGTGCCGTAGGCTGGGTGAACCACAGTTAGTGCTGAGGTCAGGTGTTCTTTCCAGCTTGAATTTCTATTTCTTGGATTAGGTGAATGAAAAACTAGCATCTTAATCATACATTGCCGCTACCTGAATTTTCTGTTGTGTTGCCTTTCCCATGGAATGATACTGCTTAGGAATCCATTTACAGCTCACATCCTCCATCCAGCTACCCACCCACCCCGAGCTCCTGCTTACTGAGAGTTTTGGTTCTCATGTGAAGGTTAGCACGATGAACAGGGGCTATGGACCAAGGCTCTGTTGTGGCCACTTCAAGGGTGTCAGGTAACACTGCAGGGGCCGAGGGATGCAGCCTATTCCTGCAAAGCAACTATATTTCATATGGTTAGAAAATGTGGCAGCTCTGGTTGTTTTCACTAAGTTAAACTTATAAGTTGGAAGAAATTCTTAAATGCCACTAAGTTTGTCAAGAGATTACTTGTCAGGCATAGCTGTTGTGTGTCTATGATTTCCGCTTTACTTGTTTTGTAATTTAGTAGAAAAACAGGAGAGTATGCCTTTGTTATTTTAAGTATAAGGGATGGAGTCCTGATAAAATCATTTTTAGGATCCATGGCTTATGTTTGTGTTTCAAGCAGGAGGGAAACTAGAAGGGAGTGAGGTAAGAGGGACTTTATAATTGTCATTTATAGCTTTGCAGTGGAGAAGGTGGCACCCGGAGTGCTACTTACCACCAGTTTGCTCCCAGGAGGCAGCATGACTCCAAGCCAGCGGCCCAGTGCCCTTAGGGAGTGGCCTTTCCATGGGACTGGACTGATGCTTAGCCACCTGGAGGAACAGCATCCGGACCTTGAGACTGCTGTGATTGCTCTATTTCTCTAATGTCTGCTATGAACTTTAAAGTGAAGGTTTATAAATAAGGGGCAGGTTGAATGATGATGGACAGAACTAGGCCAACTAAGCCAACTAGGTGGACAGAACTTACCTGGACCCCCTAGGTGGATCCTGGAGTTACCAGGCATGTGGATTCCAGGAAAGGAGCCTTGAATCTCATGGTGTCTGACCACAGGGTATGAAGAAAACCCAGGCTATTTAAAAAATGTGTTTGCTTCAGAAAACATGTTTGTAAATGTTTTGAACACATTCCAAAGCATGACAAGAGGAGACTTTAGCAGTCAACAGAGGCAGCGCTGTTCCAGGGACTGAGAGAGCTGCGGCGTCCAGTGAAGACCTTTGTGGGCCTCCTCCTTGCCGGGGCCACAGTTGCCCACTGGCCTCTCTGTCAGTTGTAAGGAGAGCAGCCTTGTTCAGCCCCCTTTGGTTTGTACTCACAGCCTCTCATTCATGGGGTGATAGGAAAAGCACTAGCTTGGGTTTTGCATTGTTTACTTTTTGAAATCCCAACTCAACTCCATCTGGGGCTGCCTAGGGAAGGAGATAGGCCTCCCCCAAGCACAGCTGGGCAAAGAGTTCTCTGCTCTGTTGTTAATATCCCTTTACTCACTTTATCCCAGCACCAAGGAGCTCTAATCATTTCTAGAGAGAAATGATTAGGGAAGTGAAAGGAGGTTTGGAGACCAGATGTCCCTTTAGTATTTCCAGCCAACTCTTCATATTTGAAAGGGAGACAGACGCATGGTGTGGTATGTGGATAGAAGCAACAGCCCCTAAAAGACTCTGGTGCTTACAACCACTCCTTTAAATGCTCACCTGTTGGTTCTTCCCTTTCAACTTCCTGTTAACACTCATTGTGTCCCATCTCCCAGCTAAAGATCAAAAGGAAATTAAAGTATTTGGGGTCAGAACAATGGACCTTGGGTTGGGAAGGATGAGAAGGTGCATAGGACCATGAAAAACTACCCACTTCTTATCCAATACCCTATTTTTCACAACTAACGTAAGGGCTGCTTGCACCATGACACACCTGTGTTTTATACGTAATCAACTTTGGTCTAAAGACTAATGTAGAAGAAATGTGCCTTATGACAAAGGTTACCAGTTTATTTTCTTTGTAGCTAGGGGATATGTGGGACTAGGATCAGAACTCTCTGGGACCTTAAAAACTATTCTACTTAAAAAAAATTATAGACTGGAAAAGAGTTTTTTTTACGTCCTTTGTATTAACCTGGATAGAGTTGAAACACCTTCTTAGTAAAGTATCACAAGAATGGAAAGCAAGTACCCAATGTACCCAACATTAACAGGAAGCCAGTAGGTGGTCTAATACACACCCACACAAGAGAAGAACTCAATCCAATTAAAGTTGGGGGAGAAGGGGAAAGGGAAGGTAGGAAGGTAATTGATGTGTTCCTACCTAATGGGCACAGTGTAAGGGTGTATGGCACCCCTCTTGGGTATGGGGCACAACTATAAGAGAGACTCTTCCTAACAGATGCAAAGATAGTATGTAACCTAGTTATTTGTACCCTCACATTCATCTGAAATAAAGGAAATAAAAATAAAATAAATCCCTCTTTTTGAAGAATGCAGTTCTGGAGGCAGGAGTACCTCATAGTCTTATAGAGATGGGGGTGAAGGGAAATATCTGGAAGGATGAGGGCTTGGGTGGATGGTGCACAGGAAGGGTGTAATCAGTAGTGTGGAGTAGGGGCAGGTTGAGTGATGGTGGGAACTGTGGGAAGGAGGCTTCTGAGGTGTCTGTGGCCACCAGATTGAGAGTCTGGGGTTTCTCAGAACAGCCAGAGATCTGCGTCTCAGTCTGTGCTTCAAATGTGCCCTCTCAGGGGACCATGTATGTATTTGCTATGGTTTGACTATGTCCCCTCCAAAATTCAGGTGGTGTCAATGTGACAGTATTGACAGGTGGGGCTTTTAAGAGCTGATTAGGCCATGAGGGTTTAGGAGCTCTCCAGAGATCTGCCCTCTGCCACGTAAGGACACGACATTCTTCCTTCCCAGAGGACCCTGTGCTCAAGGTGCCATCTTGATAGCAGAGAGCAACCCTCACTGATGGAAATGTATATTATTATTATTAAAAAGCATTTTAGTTTCTGAGATAAGGCTGTTTTATGTCAAAGGGACCACAGGACTCTGTTATTTAAGAGTGACCACTGAAGTCATGGGATTGATGCCTTTTTTTATTTTTATTGTTGGGGATTCATTGAGGGTACAATAAGCCAGGTTACACTGATTGCGTTTGTTAGGTAAAGTCCCTCTTGCAATCATGTCTTGCCCCCAGAAGGTGTGGCACACACCAAGGCCCCACCCCCTCCCTCTTTCCCTCTTTCTGCTCCCCCCCATAACCTTAATTGTCATTAATTGTCCTCATATCAAAATTGAGTACATAGGATTCATGCTTCTCCATTCTTGTGATGCTTTACTAAGAATAATGTCTTCCACTTCCATCCAGGTTAATACAAAGGATGTAAAGT